>VACF01002454.1:0-78429 GCA_006891605.1 Pleurozium schreberi | reverse complement strand
GTAAAACTAAGTGATTTTATCCCGTTGACCATTTTATGGGGTAATTGGTTTGTTTGACTGACCAAACTACTTGCAGAAGCGCTTCCATGTAGGCATTTATATCATTTTTCATCCCCTGTGAAATTTCTTCTCACATGGCCTACAACTGAAGACAAAAAGGTAAAGCTCTTTTGAAGACAACTTTCCAACTTTTGACCAAATCACATTGCTGCCTTTTCATGCCTTTAAGTTGAAATGTCATGTCCTTAAAACAATAGTAAACCCATCCTAAATTGAGACTCAAATACAAAATAACCTAATCAGTCCTCATGTGTACTGTACACCCAAGCAGATCCAACTAAGCTCAACAGGGATAACGAATGTAAGGCCGAATTTAGACTACTGTCTAAAACGGGGTCCAAAAAACCACTCAACCAATAGGATTGCTCCCAACCAATAGGATTGCTCCCAACCAATGTGGTCCACGCTCTCATCCAATAGGATTGCTCGATTTTTAGAGTTTCTTGGTCTTGAACCCTAGTCTAAACCCAGCCTAAGTCTCATCTCTCAAACTCAAATTTATGGAAGGTCCAATCGTTTCAAGATCAATTCCTAAGCACCCTCACCAACAAACCAAGGGCCACAAAACACCTATGGTGAATTTCGTTAAATTTCATTATATTATTGTAAAATGGTGCAGCATTTCGTTAAAATGGCACGAAATATGTTAGAAATTGCACGACATTCCATTAAATTGGCACAACATTTCATTGAAATGACACTAGATACTGCCATGTTTGGTGCAAAAATACCGCCAATTTAACCAAATTCACCATGCCTACATGTTTGGTGCAAAAATACCGCCAATTTGACCAAATTCACCATGCCTACAGTAGCATCAGAAGAAATTCCATAGCCCTTCGCCCTCCAAGGCTCATACTTCCCTACACTAAACAGTGAAATTAGGTTGCCCCTCATTAATTTCTTGACATTCCACACTATATAGATATTCTTTTTGTTATAGGACAAGAATGCACTACGTTTGAATTAGTTATTGGTGTAGTTGGAACTGATGAACCTCTTCGAGTAGAAATGGAAGCATTTGTAGAAATAACGTGTTGACTTTGATGGCTTGTAAAGTAACTTTCTTGGGTAAGGGAACCTAATTGTAAAGGCAACCTAATTTCACTATTTAGTGTAAGTCATCAATATTGCACAAGTCCTGTAGAAATTTTGGTTTCACATCATGACAGGTGCACTTTCTACGTGATGGAAAACGTAACACCTTGCTAGGTACCACATGCTCAGATTCAAAGTCTAAGAATCGTCAGATTCGTTAAAAATGGCAAAATTTCTAGAAACGTCCGCCTCAAACCTCAATCAGCTCTACAGCAATTCTACAGTAGTTTCCAGAGCTCCGCAACGAAACAAGCGCGCGTGAAATCTCAGATCGATCTCCACCAGTCTTAGTTTCCAGAGCTCCGCATTGAAATCATGGCCCGCCATTTCAACGATTGTGACCATAACTTCATGGATGGTCAACTACAAAACGAACTCAGTTAGGGTTCCAGCAGGTCGGAGAGATTGGAATTGAATTGGATTGGTACCGTGGATCGTCGATCTCCACTCTCCAGGTAATTATGTCTCCGATTTAGCAAATGTACGTGTGACGGCACTGTGTTGGCGTTGCGAGAGGCTTTAAATTCTTACAGAGTGACGGTGGGTCCTCGCTCTCCTGCGTCCAGTCCGTGGAAGATGTTGGTGTCGTAGTAGATGTCGTTGTTGTTGTTGCCTGATGACTTGCTTACAGGCTATGAGGAATTACTGCAAACGTCTACAACAGGGTCACTCTGACGTAATCCTGAACAGTGAAGGGTTTGAAAATCTAGACGAATGACACGGAATCAGTCGGGGCAATCGTTGATTCCGGAAATATTCTTTGGCAGGTTGAACTTCATACTCAACTCCGGAATCTAAATCAATTGAAACCCAGGCCATTGTTTCCCTTCGTACATACTTTGGAGCTTCCTACGGCGCATCCATGACAGCATTGTGATCGACTTTCAACCCCACCCGCAAACACGAAACTGAACCCTCATACTCGTCAAAACGCCGGAATTCAAAGAAAAATGGCGCAGTTTCAGTCGCCCATCACAAGTCGGACCTCAGGGCACTTGAACGTTACAATTCTGGCGAGCGTTCTAAGATAAGCGATTCAAACTAATACAACCTTCTAACAGACAACCTTCTAAACCTAAAGCAGTGCTTGCCCAGTCCTTCAAAGAGCCCCCAAATTTTCAGATACGAGCACGGATTCGCAGATTCTCACATTGCACTCATCACGACAAAAACATCGGTTACCACACTCAGAAACTTCGATCCAGAGCCCGAATCGCTTCAATATACACGTAAAAAATGGTGGATTGCAGTGAAAATGGCGCCCGATTCCTACTTTTTCAAGCTCTACGTCTCAATTTTGACACTCTCAAACCACCGCATTCCTACGACCACGACCCTAGCCAAGCTCCTAGCTCCTCGTACCGCCAAAACCATTACCGATCATAAAAAAACACGATCGGAACCAGGAAAGCGGTACGGAATGATCGACGGTGGAAAGAAAGTTAGACAAGATCGATCTCACCTGAGCACTCAGGTGCAGCTAGCTACGCCATTGCAGTCGATGACGATGCCTGACTTCGACGGCGACGTTCAGCTTAGCTCTTCACAGAGATCGAGTCACCAAGCTGACTTAAACTTTAGTAACGCGCTAGCAAGGGCTTTGAACAAATGGATTGAAGTCCGTCAGTCGCTGCTGTGCGTTTGGCTCGCTGCGGACGCTAGCAACTCTGCAGCTCCTTTCAACCCGACCCCGCCCTCGTGGAACGCGGAATAATATACATGTATTATAATTATAAGCTCCCAATTACGCCAATGGCGCCACCAGTGAGAATTTTTCTTCGCCCACTGCTTGACTCTGTGCTGGCTGGCTGGCTGCTATTGATAGACACCGAATTCTGGCTGGAGAAGAAATTCTTTATCCGCCATCTCCCAGCTCCCGGCAACGTCCCTGGAGAAGAGTGGAGACTATGACTTCGGTACGTCTCGAGGTTTTTCTTTCTGCGATCATGCTTGCTCGTGTTGTCAATTCTCTGTTAGATTTGTACTCGAGAATTTGGTGGAGAATAGAGAATGTGATCGAATATGTAGTGAAGGCTGGGTGATCATGCTCTTAGCCATCTATGAAAGCGCCACCGAATGTGGCACGCTCTCGTTCTACAATACAATAGGAATACTTACAAGGAGCGTCCTCGTTGGTACAAGCCCCTAATAAATATTGTCATCAGGAAAGAGATATGCTCTAAATATTTTGGATCAACTCTAGAGTGTCCTGATTCATCCCCAAAATTGGCGACTTAAGAAAAATCATTATAAAATGCTATTTGGAAGCATAATTTGGAATTGATATACAAATAAAAGTTGTAGACTAAGAATTGTAGATTCCATTCGTACGGTTAGATTCACCAATGCTATCATCAATATTTTTTTATAAATTTTGAAAGGGAAATTTCAAAATTCCTTCAAATTTTGATAATAAACAAAATATAACCATTTTTGGAGTAAAATTTGTTGGAATGGATTTGAAATGAGGTTCTTTTGAAATGGTAATTTTTTGAAATTTTTGTGTTTTTAAAATCGATGACCTCATTTTGGCAAATCCAATTTTGAACTAAAGTCAATGCAATTTTGGCTTGGTCAACCACTTGACTTACTTGCACATTGATAATTTTAGAAAAATATGTGCTCTAGTAACACCAAATCTAAGCCTTAGATAGAACAACAACTATATCTAGTATCTCTACAAATTAAAAGAACTTTCATCCAATTAGGAAGATGAAACTACAATTTCAATCTGTTCATCGTCCAAAAAATGGACATCAAAGTGCTCTAGGCTTAAAAGATCCATCCAGGTTTTGGATCTMGGATTGCTAAGGGGTTGGTTAACCCCTATAGGACCAAGTGTTTGTTCAGTATAAGCAAGAAATCTCAAGTAGGTTCGTACGAACTACGAAGTCATTTTTGGTCGGATGTTCATGAAATTTGGACACAATGTGTAACTATGTACCCTCTTCCCAGAGATCTAATTTTTTTTTATCGGATGCCCAGATCAAAAGTTATAATGCCCTAAACTTTGTGGGCAGCTTGGGCAACTCTGGGCAGCATGTGCAAAACTCTTCCTATGATTGTGAAATTTGGTGGGTATGTAGCTTACATGGTACAAGATGCAAATGTCAAAAAAAATAACCATTTGTAGTGTAAAAATCTCATTCTAGAAGGAGTAAATGTTTCCAAGCCCTGTCGGGCAAGGTTGGAAAAAATCTTTTTCACCTAAATTCAAACGTTATAATCTTTCAATTTGCATGGTCAAAGTTTCTGAAAAATTTTCCACACATTTTCATAGAAGTCTAGTACAAATGTGTACGGTTCAATCTTGAAAAAAAACTTTCTTTTATCATTTTTTTCTTGTTGCCCTAAAAAGTGGCAGTTTTTGACAATTTCTGCCCAAAATATGCCACGATCCTTTAAGAGTTAAGTATCACTTTGGAATTTGAATTGTTGCAAGGCCTTTCTCAAATTAAAGTTCTGTAGGATTAAAGTTCTCTGTCGTTCAATTGGTGGAGCATGGAAAAATGCTAAATTATCGTGCTGCAAGTGGCTTGTGGCCATGCTCTAGGCAGAACAACCCATTTCCGACCTATGCCCCATAGCCAACCGTAGATTGACTCATTTCCAACCAAGGCTAGAATGTTTTTTTTTCTTCTTTTCAAGGTTGGGACTAAAAGTTCATGATAAGGTAGAACCACTCATTTCCGACCAGTGCCCCATGGCTAACAATAGCTTGACTTATTTCCAACCAAGGTTAGAATGGTTTTTTTGCTTCTTTTCCAAGTTGGGACTAAAAATTCATGATACATGTCCCAAAGTAGTGCAAAAAAAAATAGGAAGCAGTGAGTGGAAAAGTAGTTTTTTGGATGATTGGAATTGAAAGAGTAGAGATTTGCTATGGGTCTGCAATACTAGTTGTCTTTCAATTTCATAGAAATTTCAATTCATGCAATAAAATACCAAAATTTTTGCAAACCTCATCATTTTTATCAACACACCTCTAAAAATATTTACCTTGCATTGCATTCCATTAAAATTTTAAGACCAACTTTATTATTTTTCTTCATACTATCATTCTGCTAGCTAGTTATTGCTTGTAGACATCATGTGTCCCTATTTGTTACTTCTTATATTGCACAAGTAGAGTAATTGTCAATTTTTGTTAACCCTTAACCCCTGAGCGTCAATTCATGTTTACTAAAATCTAAACCCTTCTCAATTCATTGCAATCAAACTATCATCTAACAAGATATCCACATAAATTGACTGTATCGATTGGTAGTGGAGACAAGTTTGGAGCTAGAGGGAAAGGGACATCTCCTTTGACCATACGGTTAAAAACATTATAATAGTCAAACAAGAAAATTTGTCAATTTGAAGAGGCCATATTTGAGGCACTCCAGCGTTCAAGGATTAAATGCCCAAGGCACCAAAATATGTGCAAAACTTTGAAGTTAACCCCTAAACGCCCGAGTGACCATTTTTTGGTCGCTACTCGACTTTGGGCAGAACTTTTGGGAGGAAAAATAAAATTCAAATTTTCTTTATTTTTATTTTTACAAATTTTGGGCTCTCTTTCAACATTTATATTTAAAATTGAGATTGCTATGGTCAAACAAAAATTATAAGTGAAAAAGCACAAAGTGTTTAAACTTTGCCTAGTGTTGAAAAACTTACTATTTGAAGAAAGTGTTGGTGTTTTCATTACTAGATCTTATGCACTTTTTTACAAATCAATAGAAACCATAATTTTAACCAATCAAAAAGAAATTCAAATGCTAAAGATAGAAATTGTATTTTTGGTGAATTTTTGAAGTTATAACTTCAAAATTCATTTGAAGAGAATCTAAAAGCAATTTTTAAATTTGGACCACATGGATATTTTTTACTTTTTGTGATTTACATTATTTTTTTATGCAAACTTTAAAAAAGTTATAGAACTTATATTTTATAATACATTTGTGTTTTACCTAAACCCCCGTGGGCATTTAGGGGTTAATAAAACTTGACCAAGTTTTTTTTTTTGGTGGTTTATATTTTTGGAAACATTTTTTTGAAGTATAGTCTTAGCATCAAAAATCCGTTTTTGAAAATGATTGATTGTGATTTTCAAATCAAGATTGTGTGCAAGGGTGTCCATTGCAATCTTGACTTTCCATAGTGTTGAAGGAGCTTGGAAATGAGTCTCAAGTCACTAGAAGAAAATGCAAGAATTTTGACAGAATCCTGTTGATTTGGGGTTGTCCCAGTCACTATTTTGTTCATTTCAACAAAAAACCTGTTAATTTTTTACAGATTTTTGTTGAAATCAATAGAATAGTGACCGGGACAACGTGACCAAATCAACAAAATTCTGTCAAAATTCTTGCATTTTCTACTAGTGAGTACACTAGAGCTTGGAGAAAAAAAAACATTAGAAATTCATCTAAGAAAATCTAGAGTAGATTTTGAGAAGCCATAAATTGATTGAAGTCATGCATGTTAGGCCCTTCCACCTCATATTTTATTGGTGACCAACTTTTAAGATTTGACATGTAAAAAGAAGATTGAGGTACTTCAGGCACAAGATGCTTACACTAACTAACCATCTTCATGAGAAGGAAAAAAAATTGTTTGGATGCTAGGGTGAGAATTTTATATTGTCCAAGAAAATTTCACACAATGCAGGAATTTTTGCTAAACTACTCATTTAGTTCAATTGAAATTTTGCATGTATGTAACTAATATAATGTAATATGAAATGGTCATGGTCATAAAAAAATAATAACTTCAATTCAAAAATCACACTCCAAGAGGAATCAAACTTTGTTGACCATGTGGGGCAACGTTGAAAACAAAAACAACTTGAGAGTTCTAAGTTCAAACACTGTAATTCCAAGGGTCAAACCATTCCTAGCTCTTTTCAAAATTTTGATATACATCAAAAGATTTTTGTTGTACCTCAAATTAAATATATTGTTAATAAATTTGCATTCTACTAAACCCCATTATAATCAATCTTTTCATCAGATAATTGAAAAAAAAATACTTGGGATCAAAGTGTAAGATGAATCAAGGAAAAGAAGTCAATCCCATATCAATTGCACTCTAGCATCTTGAGGAAAAATAWAGATATGGAGGTAATGAAAAAATATAAATATGGGAGGAATAAACGAAAAAATATAGATATGGAAATTATTCATTCATTCACTTATTAAGTGAGTGGGTAGTCATCCTTCACTATCCCCTCAAAATGGACACTTCTAGAATAATATGAAAAAGTTATGCTTGATGGAGGATGGAGAATTGCTCAACTACCATAGCATTTAAAGGCGAAAATAATTTTCAAATGCCTATAAAATTTGGTTACAAAGAATCTAGTTTTGAAGTTGATGTGGATATGTAATATGTTGTTCACTTCCTATATATGGACTTATAATACTATTAGTTTCAAGTATCTATATATGAGTTATTCTTGTTGTAGCTGCCTCCAATTTCAAGGGTAGAGATTTTGATTGCATATAGAAGTTGTCTTAGAAGAATTTAATTATGAGATTTTGTGTTTACATACTAAGCTTTTAGCTTTTTATAAAGCTTAGAACTCTTAGTTTGGATTCAAGGTGAAATATATGGGCTTAGAAGTATGGRAAGTGAATGCTACCAATGAACTTGAGAGTATCCACTCAATTAAACAACTAATGATGGTTGGAAGTATAAAAACTATGTAGTAAGAGGGTTGAATGTGAAATTTGAAGTATTTGTAACTCATCATATAAAAATTTGTGTTAACTTAAATGAAAATATATCACACTCTTATATAGTTAAATTTTGAAGAAGTTGTGGCACTCATGTGAATGTTGAATACACCTACATGGTTTTTTTATGCAATTTGTACACAACTTGTACAACTCATATATGAATTGTACACAACTAGTATTATACACAACGAACATGACTTCTATACAAAGTAATARTATTGTACAGGATTTTTATGAATTTTATACAAATAGACATTGTTATACATGATTTATATGACTTTTATAAAAATATATGGTATATATTGGGCATATATGAATATGATTTATTGATTTATACATACTCTGTAGTATATATGTATGGAGACACTTTGCACTATACATATTGCATGACTATTGGTGCACAACCATTTGTACATAATTTATGAAAAGTATTATATGCGTGTATACGTAATACGTACATGCCATACTCATATTTTCACATGACTATAATCTCTGATGTCCTAAGCCAAATCTAGTCATAGCTAAAAATCCAATGGTATTCCAAGGCAAACCCTCTCCACTSGACAATGCCCTTTTGGTTTAACAATGTATTATAAAGGATTTGTAGCACAACCAATATATGAACACCAAAGTGACAAAAAAAAGGGTCTTGGAATTGTTTGTAATGAACAACAAAAAACATTGGTACCTAGTGACTTTCAATGACCTCAAATTGTGGTTCCAAGTACATCACAATCCTAATGAGGGAGACATTTAGAGATTAAAGACTAAATTTGAAAATATATTAATACATTCAAATATTCAAAATAAAATTTTGTTTCAAATAAATACAAAAAAATACTTAATATTTTGAAGTTAATAATTTTAGAAAATTAAAAAAAATAATCAACACATGTAGCAATTTTTCCATCAACATGCTCTTGGTCAACTAACAACATAAAAAAAAAAAAAAAGTCTATGGTCTTTATGTTTGTAAGAAAATAATTTATTTTTCTCGTTTATTCTTATTAGATCATATCTTTGAATAAACTCTAAAGATGACTTCAAGTATCAATTTTTAGCACAAAGTTTTCATTTGGGGCTAAAAATAGTTCCGAAATCCTCTAAAATTGCAACAAAAGATACTTAATTGAGCTTTTTTTTTCTAAAAAATAAAGTACTTATAAAATATTTGAAAATTTAAGGAAAAATATAACAAATTTTTGTGTTCAAGATTTACAAATCAAGAAATTCAAAGAAAACCAAAACCAAAATAGTAAATTCATAAAACATGCTTTCCATCTCCATGAAAACTTTCATTCATGCCATTTGGATTCGTGATGTTTATAATTAAGAATAATCTTTTTTTGCAAGCAATCATATATTGCATTTTGAGAATGTATTAATGAGAAAACCAATCATCTCTAACTTGAGAAACCTTATAACGACATAATGCTCTACTTCATGCCACCTCCAATCACTTTTTTTTTATCACACAACCTCGGTGAACCGCCATTTTTGAATAATTACCTAGCAAACACTCATTTATTATGTTAAATACACATAGTGTCTCGACCCTCTATCACAACTTGTTGTCACAAATATGGTCTCGTTCTCATCCAAAATGTTTCATTTRACTATGCAAAATGTTTTTCATTTAGTTTTGTAAGACTTCAATTGACTATCCAGTCTACATTCTCCAAAGCTCAATCTAGCATTGCAACATGTCAGTGCTATTTGAATGGAGATACACAAGAAGAAATTTCTTGAACAAAATGTTGTTCTTTTTAAACCTTTGATTGAGTTGTATTCAACAAGATTTAACCATCCATACCTTAAGTTAGGTTGTTTGTTTTGTTTTGTTACATTGAAATCTCCTATTCCCTACCCCTCCCGATCACATTCTTAGTACCATTGTAAAGCTCTTGACAAGGAGGGATACTTGGGTTTTGTTTTTTGACGATTGGACCTATGGTGTGAAAGTTTTTGAATTTTAACCATCCATACCTTAAATTAGTTAGTTTGTTTTGTTTGATTACATTGAGATCTTCTATACCCTACCCCTACCGGTCACATTCTTGATACCATTGTAAAGCTCTTGGCAAGGAGGGGTGCTTGGGTTTTGTTTTTTGACCTTTGAACCTATGGTGTGAATGTTTTTGAATTTCGAAGCTTCAGAAAATTAGAAAATCATTTCTATTTTTATTTTGGTTGTGGCAACAGCACATGGCACAATAGTTCCCGTTAACCATAACTACATCTTTCAATTATGGAAAAAAAAACACACCCAAGGATTGGTTGCTCAAGACGAAGTTGGTGGCATGAAGGCGTACAAAGAAAGCTAGTCGATGTAAAATTAAGGAGCATGGAAGCGAAAGAGCACTAGCCTCAATGCTTGTTTACAACCCACTAAGAGCCCGATTGTTCATCTGACACACATGAACATAAGGCTGAGCCATTACAAACAAAAAAAAAAAAAATTTGAGATCTAGGAACTTGAAACCCAAAACCCAATTGTACATGGATTGAGGATACTAACTGAAAAACTAATTTCTGGTCGCCACATCAACATTCAAACCGACCTTATGCTACAACTCGGATGCCACAACAGCAGTATTGAACTTCAGGATTCCAACGATTCAATCATTCTGTTGCAACATATTACAATCGCTTTCTCTCTCGCCCAGCACTCAATTTTGAATATTTTTCTCTACGGCCCAACCTCCACATTCTTCTTRTCGATGATATTGTCATCAGTCTCATCAACCCTGCATTCACAAACAGTCACCACAAAAATCAAAAGAAGACAATTGATCAAATGTTCGCACTTGAAAAAACCCACAACTTACAAAAGGGAAAATAATTTTAAACTGTTCTCAGTAACATGCACAATCAACCTGCTGCAACATTACACACTAATTACTTAAGCTCCTGTCTCACGTGGTTCACACATCACAAATGTAAGAACTTGTGCAGTATTTTGTATCCACCTACACTAAATAGTGAAATTAGGTTGCCCCTCACTAATTCCTCAACATTCCACACTATATGAATATTTATTGTGAGTGTACAAGAATGGACTACTTTTGAATAAGTTCTTGGTGTAGTTGGAACTCATGAACCTCCATGTGTACAAAATGGAAGTATTTGTAAAATCATTTGTGGACTTTGATGACTTGTAGAGTAATTTTCTTTGGGGGTAAGGCAACCTAATTGTACATGCAACCTAATTTCACTATTTAGTGTAAGGACATGTTATACAAATATACCAAAATGTGGTACTGTAAAAAAAGTGACAATAAAGCGATGCGAGTGAATACTAGTTGCCAATGACAGAACTTATTACTTACCCAGAATGTACAGCAGGCTGATCGAAAGGTAAAATGAGATTGAGGAAAACCGCAATGAACCCCCCAATTGAGAAACCATTTGAGAGGACAATGATAATCGAATCCCTAAACCCTGTTTCACCAAACAGCAAGAATTTCCACCAATTAGTTGAAAGCTCCACACACAGGTTGAAAAAATTTGTCAGACAAGAGGCTCAAAAACGTTTCTCTTACTTCGGAGTTTAAAAAAAGTATTGACGATCACATAGTTTGAAAAACGGGATAAAAGTGCAACAATCAATGTTACTGTGCGGAAATAATACGCAATGTCCACCAAGGTAATTGCAGTAATTGAGACCATTTCTAAACCCCTACAAATTCTACAAATTTCAGCAAAAACGGACAATCTCAATGAAGTCTAGGGTCACTACATYTACAGCACTTCCAAAGTTCAGACAATGTTCGTTCAGACAATTGAGTTATTTGTAAAGTCCCCCCACTTCGGGCATGACTTTTTTTGAAGTTGAGAAAGCAACTATAGTTGAAGCGTCAAACTTTTTTGCAAGATACTTATGTCACACGACTTCAAAAGTGGGGACCAAACTTTTTTAGGCACTATTTTGATGGAAAAATAAGTTTCATAC
Source organism: Pleurozium schreberi (assembly GCA_006891605.1). Classification (NCBI taxonomy): domain Eukaryota; kingdom Viridiplantae; phylum Streptophyta; class Bryopsida; order Hypnales; family Hylocomiaceae; genus Pleurozium; species Pleurozium schreberi. The sequence continues at coordinate 66,597 of VACF01002454.1, read as the reverse complement.
CCACTTTTATTTAGACTTTTTTAACTCAACCGGCTTTTTCACAAAACTAATGGGTTTAAACCCCAGTTTAGTGTACTTTACGAATAACTCAAATGTCCACAAAATGCGCACCAAAAGAGTTTGAAGGTGCATGTAACGTAGACTTCCAACAAGACCAGATCGGAACTTAGACAGTCAAAACTAGAAACCATGATCATAATTCAATGAATGCGCCTTCCGACGTTTCTAGTGCAGTGACCCCAGTGGRAAAGATGTCCTGTTCTGGATACGAGGTCCGCGGACAAGACATGATTTCCACATGAAAGAAGGCGCCCCTTTTGAGGGAGAAATGCAAAGCTGTCCTAAGTAGTGTTTCGAGCTTCTCGCACAGATGAATGTCGCGGCTTTCCGCGCTCGGAGTCACGCGAATTTTCGCGAGGATTCGAGGTAAGGCCCGTGAAAGTAAAACCACGCTTCATCTATAACACATACATTAGAATCTACMACACARWTGATGAAGGTGTGATGAAGTCGTGCAATCTCACCTCGGAACCCCGGCGACCAGGTGTCACTCACGCGCCAGAAATTCCCCTGCCTGGGATAGAGCGTAAACTGCCCGCCTATGTTCACCCACGCCGGAATGAGCGTGACTCCCATCCCCACCCCAATGGCCATAATCGCRATGAACCGGTTCCTTCTGTTCAGCCCCTCTCTCAGATTCAGCACATGAATCCCACTCACCACCACCCCAGTAAACAGAAACGTCGTCATCCCACCAAGGACACAATTCGGAATGGTGAGAATAATCGCGGCGAATTTCCCTATAACGCCCAAGATGAAGAGCCAAGCGCAACATCCGTAGCCGGCGTAGCGAGAAGCGCACCGGGAGAGCGAGAGCACGCCGTTGTTCTGGGCGTAGGTGGTGACGGGCGTCATGGTGCCGAGGGCGCCGAAGAAGGAGTTGAGCCCGTCGGCGAGRACGGCACCTTGGATGCGCTGCTCGAACTTGGGACCCACGGGCTCTAAGTGGGAGGCTTCGGTGGTGGCGGTGATRTCGCCGATACACTCCATGGTGGTCACCATGAAGGCGAAGAGGATCGGCAGGACGGCGGGGGCGTAGAAGCCTAAAGGGAAACGCTTCACCCACAGGAAGGTRATCCATTTGGCTTCGGAGATTTGCTGGCCTGTGACGTATCTGGGGAGGTTAAGGGTGCACACATGACAGCGTTAGAGATGGGGTTGGGGGACACGGATTCAATGTTACGACACGRAAAACTCTACATAACATTCTAGAAATTCCTGCACATTTTGGATTGCTGTAGTGGATTGTAGGATGTTCACGGCTTGTCTCGCAAGCACGGTGTACATGACCTAGTGAAACAGTAAGATTRAAGCTCTTGAGGGTCTAAGGTGGTGGAATGTTAAGACACAGAAAGCTCTATCTGACATTCTAGGATTTCGGCACATTTTTGCAACGATAACGTTGCAGTTAATGGAATTAACACAAGCACGGTATGTCGCAGTGAAACACTAGGATCCCAGGGTTTCAGATTTTGAGATATGGATTCCAAGCAACATTCAACTGAAATTCTGGGAGTTACAAGAGGTGTGGGTGTGCCGTAATTTCTTGCTGACAACTTCGTCGTTGTCTGCAAGAAATTACAGTAATACACGCCTTGACACACAAGCACGGTATGTCGCAGTGAAACATTTAGGATGGATTCTAGAGGTACGGATTCCAGGCAACATTCCATTGAAATTCTGAGGATTGCAAGAGTATTGGATGTACCGTAATTTCTTGCAGACGCCTTGGTCGTTGCAATCCGTGTAGTGCGTGCTGGACGCGACGATCATGCCCACAGCGAGGCCGATGATGATTTCGGTATTACGGATGAACGGGGATCCAAACATCTCAGCGAAGATGATGGCGAAGAATACGACTAAGCCGAGGCCAAGGTAGACGCGATGTCCGAACGGGAGGACCACTTCGCCGTTTCCTGTACAGAGGATCCTGCTGGTCAGCACGTTGCTGCCGCAAGCGGTGCCTCCGCCCCAATTTTCGAACGCGGAGCCGATGAGGGCGGTGCCGAGGAGCACCAGACAGGAGCCCGTCACCACGGGCGGAAACACGCGACGCAACACCTTCGAGGGGACGAACGACATGGCCACTTGCCACCACGCGCACACCAAAATCTGCACATGGACACCATTGCCATCAGTGCTACTTCAGACGATAACATCACCATAGTCACAAACGATAACCCTAGCGAAGTGATTGGTCAGACTGCCACACTTCTGTTTCGCAAGAAGACTATTCAACGCAACCCAATTCAAGTTACAATTCATGGGTGACGCGCGAAACTCCTGAAGTGAGATTCTTTTCTTCTTTTTTTCTCTTTTATGAACGAATGATGATATTGCGTTTCTTGTTTCCATTTTGAGTCCTGTGCGATTCGATGCCTCAAATTCCTAAGTCATTAATACTATTCCTCTGAAAGCAGGATGYAAGTTTTGAAGTCTTGTTTGAGAATCATCCTAAGTATTGCGRAAGGTCAAGTCTCTAACACCCTCTACTACAGAAGTAGTACTTTCTAATGAGATTGGGGGACTAACAATCGTGAAGGCCACATTTGGAAATCAACAGAAAGAGTTGCGAGGCTAAAAGCGGGACTCCTTAGAAGGGGTGGCAGCATGTTAGAGGCAAGATAGTGCTCCGAGAATGGAGACTACACGGAYAACGCAATTTCAAAGGTCTGCGAGGGCTTTAGGACTTTCACACTAAGTTCTTGGGCTGGGAATCATGCATGGCTGGATTAGGGATCAAAAAATAGAGTCAGCACGTTTAAAAGCGTTAAAAGTGCAACACGTCTGGTATTATTTTTTTCAGAATTTGACAAGATTTCGATACGTCTGTGAAAAGATTCGACAGTTTCGAGTGTTGCGAAGTTAGTGGTGCTTACTGTGCCAAGGACTTTCCCATAAGCGTCTTCTGCGGTGTGGCATTTCCCGGTGACCGCCACGGGACAAGTATCGCAAGTCCCTAAGCCAACGGAACACGGCACCCCATTGCAAGCGCACGCACTCAGCGTGGAGATCACCTGTTGCGCGACCGGTACGAAGGAGAAAGAAACCCCCATCACAGACAACAACCCCGACCCGATCACAATCCGCGTGCCCCGAACCTTGAACTGCGTCACCTGAACGAACGACGCTATGGCAGCCACTATGAGCGCCGCCGACACCAAATCTGCAACCACACCCAAACTTTGCTCAATTTACTCRTATTTCTTTGAACATGTTCTTTTCATGAATACCAACGGTGTGGGGAGAATGCACAGAGAATTCCACAAACTACGGAAGGGTTCAAATGTTGACGTACAGGCTTGATTCTCCTGTCGGAACCCAGTCAACGCAATCAAGAGCGGCGCGGTGATGATACCGCCCACCATGGCGAGCGCGTGCTGCGCTCCCATGACGATCGAAACCAGCAGGGAAAGCTTCTCATCCTTCCCGTAGAAAGGCGGCAATGGACGGTCGTGCTTCCATGGCGGCGTGGGCAAGCACAGGAACTTCCAATTGTAGTTCCCAATCAAGCGGTCCTTCCATACTCCTCCGCGCTGCTTCTCCATCTTCATATATACCAGGGCCACACAACAGCTCAGTGAGACAACGAAGAGATGGAAACTCAAAAAAAGAAAGTGTCAACAAGAAACTGTGCACACCAAGAGGATGGGATATACATATACCAGTTTGGTTGCAAACAGCAAGCAAAATCACTAGAATCTGAAGTACTTAAAGAAGGCGAAGCTGTCACTCCTTGTAACCAAATCTCACCTCTGAAAGCAGATGGCTTCAATCGCTACTAGCGCTACCCCAAATTTCACACACAACGGTGAGTGCCGAAATGAGTTTAATCTCTGCGACTAATTACTGCCATGCCCGGCCACTCCTGGTTCCACCACCACGACACAGAAACAGAAACAGTTGAGACGAGGGTCAGTCAGCAACCACACAAATTTATATATCAACAAGCACGGCGTCTCTACGGGCCTATTATAGCTACTGATGAGTCTCCATTCCGAAGCGCCGAGGGAAGCCCGAAAGGCTGGGAATCTGGAGACTACAAGGAACGGACGGAATGCAGCGATGGCCTACTCCTTCACGGCAGGCTTTTAGTGCTACAGGTGCCGCCACTGCTGCGGTTCACCGCGTCTGAAATGTTAAGACTCATAGATTGGGGTTAACACCCTGATTTGATTCTCGTTGTAGGCTGTTCATACTTGGAAGACAACGCCACTTGATGTAGCAACCTTTTCCAAAGTACGGCGGCGAGYATTACTACCGAGATTCAACCTCGTTGGCGATAGTGGGGATGACGAACTTCGCAATTTTTCGTCATTTCTTAAGCCGCACTACTTGTTGCGTCCCGAATTTTCTAACCAATTCCTCAAATTGCAGTTGTGGTTGCGCAAGTGCAGCGACGATAGGCGATAGGATCTAGCTGTGCACACGGAACTCGCGAGTACGACTTTGAATGCAATCGTACTGGCATCCACATTCCAGCAAGTACTATTAAACTCCAGAAGAAWTCCTCAGTCTTAACAACCGYTTTCAAACAATCAAAAAAACTGCACAACCCAACCATGATTCGTTGAAATCCTCGCTGCGTGCGTGCATGGGAACCAGTTACGTCGTTAAAATCCATGCCAGATCGAGTTTTGTTCGTGAAAACACACCCGAGACAAAACACTCACCAGATGAGAGATGAGAGATGCGAGATGATCGAGTCCAACGATTGTTGCGACTTGCCGGACCGGAAATGGGCTTTCGATTCTATCGAGGTACCAGAAGAAGCTCTTGTCATATATAAAGCAGACCATGTGATGAGATTCCGTTTTCCTTCACAGACGGAAACGGAGATTCTCGCCCAGAGTGTGGGAGGAAAATCCTTGCCCCACGTACATTTTCCTTTTGGAATAAAGGAGTCCTATTATAGAATTGGAATTGCTGGTTGTGAGTCCAACATTAGAGGAATCTGGGAAAGATGAGAGCCCCTTTGAGGTGCAGGACGTTAAATCCTCCATTTGAAGTGGGCCCAGCTGGCTGAAATTACCCTGGGTAAAAAGGCTGGAATTTTTTATTTTTCACATAAATTTTTTTGCAAATTCGGAATTCATATTTGCAATTAGAGACCCCCATTAATCGGTCCGGTGCAAGTTCTCCGAGAAGTTCTCCGAGAAGCTACAGTGCCAAACCATTAATTGTCCTGCTATGTGGACCGGTTTGGTGGGGGAGAGAGCGACTAAAAACGGCACATGTAGTGGATTCCCTTCAAGTTGACCAATCTCCACCACTCTCCACCAATGGGCTTGTCCATCGATATCGGTGAAGCTTGCAACCCGACTTCTCCGCTCACCGAGGCCGGCAAGACAATCGTTGGTCACTTCTTGTCTTTTACTGCTTTTCCACCGGCCCGACTCACATGGCAGGAGGCCCTTAGATACTCTCAGAACTCCACCGTGGTAACCAGTTCATTTTTTGTTTCTTCCAAGTCAGTCCATAGCAAAATTGAGAGCGCATTCCAAGGTGGGCCAGGGTTGTAGTCAGTTTTGAAATTCCGTTTCTTTAGTATCATAAATAAATAAATTAATTAATTAAATTAAATTAAATCTTTTTAAAAGAACGGTGTGGCCAAAGTTTTCAAATGTTCTGCAAAATGCAGGACGAACGGACCTAACTTAGGGCCTATTCACATGAAGGACTGGACCCGATATGGAGCTCCAGGCACCAAAGCTTTGAGGTCCGGTCCAAGCTACATCATGCTTCCGGATGCAAACCGGTTCTCCAAATAAAATATCCACTTTTCTATTGGTATTTAGAATTATATGACATGCAACAATCAATGAATGAGGAAGGCCACAAGGACAAGTCTTGAAATAGGATAGACAAGAAGACAAGTGGAGAAATCTTTTTATGAAAATAGTAAGTCGAGTTGATGGGAAGGAGAGCAGGTTTGTAAATCCAAAATACAAGGATGAGAGAGCGAGGGAAGGACCAGAGCTCCACATCAGGAATCAGGTCGGCAATTGCCTCATGCGAACCCCCCAAGGCCCTTGTGGAGGTCCGCTCTGGCCCATCATGTGAACAGGCCCTTAATTGCAGATTGTATCTCTTCTTCTCTGGGTCCTGCATACTCCATACTCAAGTGGTCTTACTTATACATAACCTTGTATAAGATTGTATAATCAAGCAATGGTCCTCCCCATACTTGGAAGGTATTATTCTATGCTAAATGCCAAAGAACGCCTTATCAATTAACCCAAGAAGGAAGCCGCAGACAAGTGGTCCAATGGATGACAGAGTATATTTCCGTGTGGGACAGAAGTGCAACTATTCATCCTCAGAATTTTGTCTGGAATGGGGAGATCTTCTACAATACTTTGACTTCAAATGAGTTCTTTTGAATTTTTAATACCAATTGTTCCCAGGATTTAAGAAATGATGATTTCCACATGGAACCCCGTCCTTTCAGGGTTAATTCCAAGGATTCGGGTTGGTTGAGGAGCCATCAATAAGACAAATAATAATTTGTTCATTGTGGAAGTCCCCTTTCTATTGCAGCAAACTACTGTAGTCGTCCCAGTAACTTGCCAGTGCCGTGGTTTCTGTGGTTGCAGCAAATCATTATAAACGAATTCAAAAAATCAAGTCAAACTGAATTTTAATAAATTAAAAAAATCTTCTATTTTTTTTTGGTAAAGTATTWAATCGATTGAATCTTTTWAAATGASGAAAAATCGGTGATAGGCGGAGAGGCCAGATACTTGCCACAATGGATTCTATCTGTGTCTCTCCCTCTTTCAGGGGCGGTTTGSGTGCAGGTCCTGCGGCTTTGGGCAGCCTCTTTATTTTCTTTTCGTCCCACCGTCTGGGCCAACCGGCCACGTGGAGATTCCATCCAAGTTTTGCAGGGATTATCATTTATTGTTTACTGGAATGGATTCATATCACCGACGATATTCGAAGGTGAAAAAAAAAAAAAAAAGGCAAAAGCAGGAGAGCATCTAATGTTTGGTGAATATTTTGAGTGCATGATTCACACATCCGTCCATGTGAGAATTGAGGTAAGGTAGGTCCTATAATGGAGCATCTAAGAGCTAGGACAGAATTTTGGGGAGGGTTTTTTTAGAGCTTTGCGGAATTAGTTATAAAATTTAAGAAGGTGCTCCATTTTAGAGCCTGCTCACTTTTAGAACCATCTACCTTAAGGTAGAAAGTGAAAATTGACTAGGAGCATCCTCAATCCTAATGATATATTGGTGTGCCATGTGTCAACCTTGCCACAACCAAAATAAGAGTAAAAGTAATTTTCTAATTTTTTACCACCTCAAGTTCAAATGTGATGAAACTAAGCCTATGCACCCTTCCTTGTTGAAAGCTTTTTGATAGTATCAAGAATGCAACCGACGAATGTACAGTCTTGAAGATTCTCACTATAACAAACAAAAAGCCTAACTTAAGGTACGGATTAGCCCTCCAAATGTATTTCTCACTTTTGACCAGTATATAAATAGAACTTGAAATTTATATCTTTGGAAGCGCATCCAAAAGCTCTTTGAATAGGTGCAAGAAAATTCAAATTTAGACATTGGACAACTACTTCAAAATATAGGCAAAAGCTTGAAATCATAGAGGTCTTTGCAAGTTACAATTACCAAAACAAATTATTGGCCACATTTGGAGTATCAATGGACAAATTTTGCTTTGGTAACTGTGATTTGCCAAAACCTCTATGATTTCAAGTTTTTGCCTTAGCTTTTGAAGTACGGTAGTTGCTCAATGTCTAAATTTAAATTTTCTTATACCTATTCAAAGTGCTTTTGGTAGACTTTCAAAAGATATCAATTTCAGATTTTAAAACTAAAACTAGCTTTAAAATCCAAAACATTCACACCGTAGGTCTGAACACCATGAAATAAAGCCCGTGCACCCTTGTTGCTAAGAGCTTTCCGATGGTACCCAGAATAAAACTAGAGGACAAATAGTCCGGAAGCTCTCACCGTAACAAACAAACAAAATAAACAACCTATTTTAAAGGGATGGATGGATTGAAAGGAAAAATTACTGAAGGTAGAAGCACCCAATGGTGTCCGAGCACGTAACGGTGCCCCGTTTCTATGTCAAGTTTTGATTCTAGAACGTAAATGTAGGTAGACTATAGATAGCTTATCATTTAGGTAAAAAAAATAAGCTATTTACAATATACGTACATTTATCATCTAAAATGACTATCATGTGTAGAAACAGACGCCGTTACGTGCACGGACACCATTGGATGCTCCTACCTTACTCCTAAATAGTACCCATGTCAATAAAAAGTTCTTCCGGAATCATAACTAATACCTATGTGGCATGTGTATAGATAGCAAGAGCTCCCTCTTTTTGAGGAGACACTCAAACCTCTTCAATTTGACCGGGGCCTCCCAATCCCATCTTCTGTGCTCTGCCCTTCTTGCTACACCAATGATGGATTGATGGTAAATAGTGTTACCTATTTACTACACTAATTGATTTTAGAAATGCTATAAGTTTTTACTCTTCATGAATATTTTTATGGAGTGCATGGATCCTAATAGTACTATAGTTGGGAAAACTTTGTATTTATAGTTGGCAAAAATATTCATTAACAGTAAAAACTAGTTTTAAATCAATTAGTGTAGGTCACACTATTCACCATCATTAGTGTAGTGTGGCAAGCGTGCCACCGTATTTAGAATGTCATTGCAGCACTTGTATACAACACTCTTACCAGAAAATAGCAATCCGCATCTTCTACTTCGCCTGCCGCGGCCGCGTGCAAGTTCTTTGTTTTTGGCTTTTATTCAAGTACAGCACAGAACTGATGAAGCCGGGAAAGCTTGAAGTTCCACCGCTGCCTTCCATAAGATACCGCAGTACCGCTTTATAAATAAATACTGTGGCAAATTTCACAGCCAGAACAACTGTCGAGACGGACAGCACGAAAGCGCTGCAGTTTTTACTCTCCAGGTTCTTTATTGAATCACCGGTTGTGCTACAGTACAGTAGTGAAGGTGCATTGATCCTACTGTAGGATTCCAGCAATCCAGTCACCTTCGAACTGCAGCCAGTCCTCCAATCGCCTGCTAAGTTACCGTAGTATACTTCCCTCATCATTACGGCACTTACTGTAGGAGGACAGCCTTCACTGACGGAGTTTTCAGTTTTTTCTTTTGTGAAAAATCTGTGCAAGTGGAATCTCCGACGCCCTGATATTACATAGAGTCTTTCATAGTTGCTCATTCAAAGACATGACAATGAAGCAAGCAACCATAAAATTGGATGTTTAATTGGTTGTGATCTCTAAGCCATCTACAAGCTTGAATCGTATTGTTGCTCAAGAAAATTTTGAGAGCAAATATTGACTCCAATAATCCAAAGTACTCAAATTAACTCATTTTGGAGCAAATGTTTTTTCTAGAGGATTAGAGGGGAGATCAGCAAACAAATAATCAATCGGAAACAAAACCAAAAAGAACAACATTGTTTGGGAGAAGAAGGAGCAATTTCTGAAGCCATGATGTTAACCCCTAAAGGACCAAACTGCGTTTTTTGGCAACATAGCGATTTTGGGCAGCTCACTACAGATGGAGTTTATAGTTTTTTTCTTTGAAATTTTCATACAACATGTGTCCAAGGAGTTTCTTTAAGGTCCAACAATTTTCATGACTTTTGACTACATGGTTAAAAAGTTATTGCAATATATGTACTTTTCTTTGATCTCCGGGCAGTCCGGGCAGGTCTGAAAAAATTAATTTTTTCGAATTAAAAATTTGAAAATGATTATCTACAACTATAAGTACATGAGAATTGAGAAGCTTTGAATTACTCCATTTTGATCAACAAGTCAAAAGTTATGAAGAATTTTTGTTTGCAGGCAATCATGGAATCTCTACACTAAAGTAAACTTTGAAGTCCTTTATCTAACTCATTTTTCAATAATTTTGAAAAAAATCAAAATATTGGGTGTGGATTGTTTATTACAACATTTCAACCATTGGGATTGTCAATTTACAATTTTATAAATAAATTGTTAACAATTTAGTATTTTGAATCATTCTCTACTTCTTTCTACTTACTATTTTTTTCCTACATGATGTACAATTCTAAATAAATTGAAAATTTTCAAGAGTGTTGCCAATTTGACCTAAAGAATGAATCCAAAGAGTAACAACCATTTTGGACATTTTTTCATACAAATGTGGCCTTTTGAAGTGCAGCTGCCCGGATTTTTGCAGGGCTCAAAAAAGGATTTTTGTCACTTTAAACACAAATATCTTGCAATCCACATGAAATTTTTTCCACATCTTCCCAAAGTATTTTGATACAAGACCCTAAGGTTATATATGTTCATAATTGTTTTTTTTGTAAAATTTGGTACTTGCACTAGAAATGGCAGTTTTGGAGTGTTTTTGGTGAAAGCATAGTCAAAGACCTTTAGGGGTTAATATATATTTTTTAAATATAGCTTACACAAAGCCAAACAAATCAGCTTGCCACCAAATAGACTACTCCTATTCCGTCAAATATTTTGAAACCATATTGCACTTTCAAGCTGACAGAGCAGAACATCAAAATCCATTTTGTACCTCAAGCTTGCAAAATCAGAAACCATTTTGAGCACCARCTGAAGACAGATACCAAATTTGAGCAATTATTTTCAGCTCTTTTAATTTGCAATCAAACTTCCATAAGTAAGATTGAGTTGCACTCAGTTAAATTGAAGAATCGCATGATTTCTTCTTGAGAGTTATTGATCCAAAATATGAAAATAATCTATCGGCAGTGATCTGTGAAGCAGCCCTTTTTTTTTGGGCGAAATGGAGCCAGGAAGCACCATTTCATAGTGAAAATCTTTTTATCGCCAAAAAAAAGTATTTTTTTTTCACCAGAAAAGTTTCAATCCACTTTAAAATATGGATGAAATTGTCAAAATTGGATGAAAAAGTGTATGAATTTGATTGAGAAGTGTTTTATGGTACAAAAGATGGATGTACGAAGAAATAAAATGCTTCACCAAATTTTAAGTGATCGCCATCCTGACACTTTTTCAAAAACAAAAAAAGGGCTGCTATGAAGGTGTTTGATGTTGTTTTTGATTTGATGTAAGAAACTGACGACTCCACTGCGCATTTGAAGAATTCATTTGACCTTCAAGAAACTTAGTAAACCGTAGGAGCACCTTATGGCTTCAATATACCTACAGTAAATAGTGAAATTAGGTTGCCTTTACAATTAGGTTGCTTTACCCCCAAGAAAGTTACTCTACAAGCCATCAAAGTCAATAAATATTTTTACAAAGGCTTTCATTTGTACACATGAAAGTTCATGAGTTCCAACTACACATATCGAAGCCAAGACAAACCCGTGGGGAAATTGCTTAAACCCTAACTCAAGACTCTACAACCGTAGCTTGAATCTTTGTAAGAATCTTTAGATGAAATTCATCCAAAGGATGGATTTTGACTTGCAGCACAAAGACCCTAAACCCTAGTTTGTCACTGTCTGTCTGTTTTCTGCTCTGGTGACAGACAAGCATTGCTGCGTCCTTTTATTGGAGGTTGCTGTCCACCCATGGTTTCGCTGGCTTATTCTTCAAGCATACATGTGTTGGTCTTTTAAAACATACAGTACTAAAACAGTATGGAATGTAGACTTGCAGGTGTGGATTATATTCTTCTGGCCGGCTATTTGAGACTACTACCATCTGAGCTGGTTCATGCATATCCTCGTGCAATYTTAAATATACATCCTGCCCTGCTCCCGTCGTTTGGTGGTAAAGGGTATTTCGGARTGAAAGTTCACGAAGCTGTCATCCGTTCAGGTGCTCGGTAAGTTCCCAAAACTGATCTCCTTGTGTCTCCGAGGGGTGCCTTGAAAATAGTTCTGAGCTTGGCACTGCGTTATTTAATCCAAACTACAATATTTTAGGGTGGATGAACTGTAGACTGAAGTTGCGGTGTTGTCGTTATCTTGAATBGGTAAATAGATATTCGCAGTGGGTATGGCATGGTCTGATAGATTTCTTTCGCTAATTYGAACTATATTTAACCTTCTTGTTTTGAGAAATCCACTGTCGTGTGATAGCTGTTATGCGCACTGATGTTCAATATCACAGTTTGTCTAATCATAAATGCCGACAACAGTTATTTTCTGAGCCCACAACAAAACTGATGAGCCATAGGTACTGGCTTTAGTATGTGCGGCAGTGGTGCTCAGTATCGCAATTGGATTGATTGTAATTGACCACAATCGATACTTCCCTCCTGRGCCCAGAACATGGTTATTATCAATAGCTGCCAAATTTGGGTGTCTGCCCTTTTTTGTCTGGGCACTGATGTTCAATATCACWTTCTGTCTGATTATAAATGAAGACCACAAGTTTTATTCTGAGCCCTCATTGCATTAACCTTTGGGATGTGAACATATAACTGACTGCTTGCTCTAGATTTTCTGAAACAGKTATCGGTGTATGCTTTCACAAGTATGAAACCTTTTCTATACGTGAAATGTCACATCCAGATCAATGCTTGCGCAGATTTCTGYGGAACCTGTAGTAATTGCCTTCTGTATATATGATGCAGATACTCGGGAGCCACAGTGCATTTTGTAGATGAGAAGTTTGATACTGGACCCATTCTGGCCCAGAAGGTTGTACCTGTGCGAGTTGATGATACGGCTTCAGAACTGGCCTCCAGAGTACTCCAAGAGGTAAGGRTTGGAATTGTAGCATATCTCCTTCCCTTCTAGAGCATYTTTTTTTGTAAAGTGTCCTGTTTTTTTTGGAACCGATGATGTCTAGGAATCTGACAGCAGCGTTCATGTGCTGCAGGAACACAAACTGTACTCGTTTGCAGTTTCTGCCTTGTGTGAGGAGCGTATCTTTTGGCGGGAGGATGGTGTGCCTATGATCCGCAAGTCGTGGGATGAGGCAGAGTATTTGTAATTATTTTTTGGGGTTAATTGAGCAAGAATCTTCGCTAAGGGGTTGTGTCTGCGATGCTCCCAAGTTGAACGTAGAATACATGTCGCAACAGGGCAAGCCAATGTCGTCCTCTCGTATTTGTTGATTCAAATACGAATTTTGGAGCGTATCATTACCAGCTTGCATGCTAAAAGCGAACAACTGACCATTTAGTTGCATTTGGAGTACCCACGATTCAACACGATCAATTTGAATATACAAATATTGTGTGCTAAGCATTAAGGTATCCTTACATAAACAAATTGGATTGTCCAACTCTCACTCATTGCCTCTTGGAATCCAATCACTTTGAAAACTTTGTTGACTTTGAGAATTGAATCATTGGGCYAACTTTAAAGTTTTTTTTTTAAGAAATGTCTTGGAATGAGATTTGTCACTAAAAGGTGCTCTTAGGTTGYSGTCTGAATTTTTTTGAGAGATTATTCTGTAATGTATTCACCCTTTTTCAAATAAATGAAATCCCTAAATTGCTACAAAAGTTGGAGAWCAAATCATTTGTATTTGAAGGAATGAATACTTTTCATCTACAAATACAACATTGCTTCATCATTTTAGTGATGTTTCCAGTGATTTCATCCACAAGGATGACATAGCTTTGTCCCTTAGATTGCTTTGTGTGCCTTTCAAAACAAGCAATCTATAACTTTGAAAATCCCATTGAAAGCTAGCAAGAAAAAAGAAATGTGATACTCCAGTAGAGATAGTGAGTCTATGGATGTAGTATGCGGAGATGTTATGGAGGACATTTACATGGCAGTTTTTGTTGGGGAACGGTGTGCCGTTCACAACATCAGCGTCTCTTCCAGGACGTCCTTAACTTGCAATTTTAAAATGACATGTTGTGTATACAATGATGTTTCCGCCAACATGGCTTCTCCAATGGACTAACGTTTTACAGAACGGCGATGGCGACGCCAACAAAGACATGAAAATGAGATGTTGAAATGTCGTAATGTCTGCTAGTTACAACACTAACCCATTTATGTTCGGTGCAACATGAACATGTCGGGGAAGACACCGGAGAGGATATCTCTCAGCAAACAATGATGTCCAGCATATTGTCTACAGACATTTTTGGAGTGTTATTGAGGGTGTCTTGTTAGACACTTTGTGCGACGTCCTTGTCCTGCATTATTTCAGCATTCTGCGTTTTATAACGCCATAGCCCCTGCCGCCCAAGCAAATTTGAAAGTAGACATGTGTACCACTTCCTCTTTGCGACCCACGGGATTAGCCTTCACATACATGGACGTTTAGAAGAGAATATAACAAATGCTCATATGTTTGAAATGAATTCATATAATGAAAGAACAAACACAAAGTCAAACACCTCTCCAAGCATGGGGTGGAGGATGCACACAAAACTGGACATAGACAAAAAAACTAACAAAACTACAATCTCCTATTTCTGCACTATGATGTCATCATGGACGCCAAGATCGTTCCAAACACCTGCCTACAACGTTTGAGCTGATGTCTTCTTGTCGCATATGACTTCCAAACTTTTTTGGTGATTCTGCAAAACACAAGTAGCAATGAGTGACGTCTACAGAAAACATGGAGCTCAAGACAAATGGACATTAACCCATTAATGACTGGTCGACCTTATTGTGGTCGAAATTGGCCGTATTTGAGGAATAGGGAAAGTTCTAAGCACAATTTTTGTAGATGCCGACAAACATCTCATATGTCCAATTCGGATAATTTTTGCAAAAGTTATCGGCCTCCAAAGTTGCAGCTAGTCTGTCCCGTGGGCGCCGAGGGAAAAGATTTGCTGCAACTTCGGAGGCCGATAACTTTTGCAAAAATTGTCTGAATTGGACATATGAGATGTTTTTGGGCATCTACAATTTTTGTAGATGCCGACAAACATCTCATATGTCCAATTTGGACAATGTTTGCAAAAGTTATCGGCCTCCAAAGTTTGCAGCCAGTCAAGCTGATTTGCCTGATTCGTCCGGGAAAATTTGAGTCTGTTCGATATGAAAACCAACTTGTCAAGAGCTAGTATTCCAGGTAATATCTTGTCTTTTACTCAATTTTGTACGAATTTGTAATAGAGAATCAAAAGACCTGACTACATTTTGTAGTCAAAGCTTGCGGGTTAGGGATGGATTTGAGGTCAGAGATCTCACTCCTCAGTCTGAGATTGGTGACCTCAGCCTTTCCCTTGGCGCCAATGGGAGATTCTAGGCCAACCTCATGGGAGTTTTGGATTTTTGCGTCCTCCAATCTGAGACTGGCAGGTCGTGATTTTAAATAAAAATTGACTCACCACAACGTTGCCAATCTTTTCCCTCGGCGCCGAGGGGACTGAATTTGTGATCCCCAGGCAGCTATTCCCGCAGCGAGGATACAAGATATTGGAGTTTGGAAACCTAGGTTTGCAAGTGAGTCAAGTTTGTCGCGGTTGACATGTTTTGAATTTAGGATTCTTTCGCAGTCGAAGCTTGCGGGTGGAGTTGGATTTGAGATCAGAGATCTTACTCTTCAGTCCGAGATTGGTGATCTCAACCTTTCCCTCGGTGCCGATGGAAGATTCTCGGCTAGCCTAATCGAAGTTCTGGACTTGCCCATTCTCCAATTTCAGGACGGGCAAGTTGTGATTTGCGCAATTTTTAAGTAACTCTTCCGTTCCCAATCTCTTCCCTCGGCGCCGAGGGGACAGATTTTGCAATCCCCAGGCAGTTGTTACCCAATGATGAGGTYGATTGATGTATTCAGGAGGTTCAAATTATTGTGCATAGAATGGTATCATGATCATGCCTAGGGTTAGTAACTCCGAACTTTATGATGATTGTTGTTTTCATTGAGTGATGTTATGTTTTATGTCAAAACCAGAAAGTATGAATTCAAACATTTGGAAACCTTAATGGTTGAAGTTTTTCTGAGAGAGGACTTTCAAGGATCAAGTGCTCGGGATATTGTATCAATCTGTGAATGCTCAAAGATGATCTTGATGTCTTACTATTTGTGTAGAAGTTTACCTCCTTGCCATTTTTGTGTGCAGATAGGCCGTAGGCGCTATTGATTCAATTCCTCCAGTGTCTTCTGCATTAGACAAAACGGACGTTTGTGGTGATCAGCCTACGTCAAATACAAAAGAAGATGCCAGAGTAGACCAAGGGTTTGAAACTATCACTGAAGATTCTCTACGGAGAGACGGGAGAGTGAACTCTTTGAAATCAACTTCTGAGTTGCGGATGAAACCTCATTCAATTTCACAACTCCTGATACCATTGTGTCGTATGGATGCCATGCCTATCGTTAGAATCTGCGTTGCAATGTAATTTGCTTAAATTGGAGAATGACTTTGTCAATGGTTACAGAAATGGATCTGCTGTATTCTACGTGTCCATTACTAACGAGCAAGGCGAAAAAGAGCAAGTCTTGGATGCAGACAAAGAGTCATGGGGGCCACTTTGGAATGAAAAGAATGAAGTCTTCAATGCCTACCTGAAGGCCACACTCGGTCTGGAACATCTTAAGAATTCTAAGTTTTTTGTCTGCGACGGTAACCACCGGCTTCTAGCTTGGAAATCCTATATTTCTAGGAACTACAACGACAAAATTGATTGGCATGTCGCAGTGGACTCTATCATTCTCGATATGAAAGGCAGAATTGGTACTGCCATGCATGATATTAATAAATACGTGCCTTTTTTAGCGCTGTTGATTCAATTTGAAGAAGAATTGACAGAATCTTTATTGCATTTTGCTACTGTCTAATTTGGTTTCTGTACCTTTTGTCAAGTAAATTGAAAATTCCTTCATCAAGACAAGCTTAGTGCATACTTTATACCATGTGCGCAAGTACGGTGTTCTTCCATTGGAGAAATTTGGAGAACATCTTAGTGCCCCTAAAATGACACAGTGTAAACAGAACTTGAGAAAAAGTTGGTACTCGATGTCCATCGAAGTTTTTACCGCTTTTACTTTCCGGGTATGATAAGTTCTAAATCTTCATGCTTTTGTTCATAATGACTTTGATGGTTCACGAAGATTGGTGAGATCGTTTTTTTCTCATACTTCGACGGGTTTGCAGTATGAGATTGTTGCAGCATCAGACATTGTGGCACGGGTCTACAAGAAAGAAATACCTGTGGACGAGCAGTCAGTGGAGGGCATCTGCGATGCAATGCAAAATGGTAGTAAGGATAAAGCATCGAAATTAATACAGACAGAAAATGGGAAAGCTCGTAGCTGTTGCTAATCCCATTTTTGGAAACGATTGGCTACAGGAGGTACGGTCATTAATATAACAATGATGTCTCTTTTATTGTTTTTGTCCCATTCAATTTTCATACTAATATTCGCTCCTTTCTTTTAGATTGAACACCACTGGAGCTCAAATATAATTCCAGAAATGACATTGGAGAAGTTGCAATTAATTGCAACATCTTGTGCAAAGCCAAAGCATAAAGTAAAGTGGCTTTTTTGGTGGAACTCATCGATTCAAAGCAGAGAGGCACGGAGGTTTCCATTGAAGCCCGTTGGAAAAAATGACCTGAAGTCATTTTTGGCAAAGGCTTCTTGATATGCTGGGGTACGTTCTCTTCGTCTTGAAATTTATGGATTCAATATTGTATAGGTCTAGCATTTTCCACACAATGCATTGTCATTTTTTAGGTTTTGAAATTGTGGAATACAATTTGTTGATATTCTTTTGTTTTTTATTTCGCACATTGAAGAGGTAGGAATGGAAATGTTTGACAACATTGTGAAGAAAGACAATTTGGCCTTAAATATGGGGTCTTCTCTCGAGCCTGACACCCTTATTGACTACATAGAGGATTGGAGAATCCATATTTGGGACTACACCTTCTTTGTACATTTCTGTGGGCATGATGTTTTTAGGAAGTCAGATGACTTTAGAAAGCACAAGGGCTCTGTTCAGGTGGTCAAACGTGTTGTATACCGGTGAGATCTTTAATGAAATCTGATGGTAGTGACCACTCTCAGTCTAAGTGAACATCATCTATTCAATTATGTTTTAGCCTACATTGCACTTTGTGGATTATATTCAATACTTTTTTAACCCTACTCTATTATACCTGTAGAATTACCATTTCATATCAGATATTATTATGCTCTAACTTTCTCCTTTCCTTTGAAGTCATTAATTGGAGATGCAATACTATTCACTGTATGATAAATTTGCATAAATGTGACTCTAAATCGAAACACTAAACCCAACAGTACCTTCTAATGTCCACGGGCATAGGTCAAACATTACCTCCCCCCAAAAAATGACATCCATTGCAAATGTGTTCAAATAACCTTCCAAATAAAAAATTGAATAATTTTTTTTTTCCCATTTTACATGCATGGGATTTTAAAGTCTTCAAGAGGGTACTAATAATACTTGCCATTGTTTCAAAGTTACTTAGTATGAACTAACTTAAGATTAGAAAATCATTGCTCCGCTTTTCGTGACTAGAAACGGCCCAAATCTTTTTAAGCAATTGTTCAAGACATTGCTACGGTAGTTTCCTATTTCATGTGTTCTTAGTTGCGTCAACTTCTCAATGTCAATTTTTCCTATAGGCTTAAGATGCTAGATGAATTTTCAACATTTACATTCATTACATAAGATGTGAGGGCAATGGAGGGCCGTTTTAGCCCTTTTCCCTTGCTGTTTCTGATGTTGTAAGGGAATGGCTGACTGCTGGCAGGGTTCCAATTACTGCATTTTTTTTTTTATGAAAATGACGTCGTCGACTCCCGAATGTGTCATAGTGTTGATGTGACGCAAATTTTTGCATTTCAAGAGTCTGGGAACTCGCAGTCTCTTGGAGGCCTCAAACCTCATGTAATGGGTATATTGCCATGCCTCTTAGGATTGGTTGAGGAATGTATAGCACTATAAAATAGTGTTATGTAGGATCAAATTAAGTTTTTCAAGATGTGAAATTATTGTAAAACTACAAGGGGCAAAATATACTAATTGAAAAATCCAATGAAAAACAATCTCACATATGCATTTTACGAGTCAATCTCACATATGCATTTTACGAGTCAATCTCACATATGCATTTTATGAGTCACTATGAGTGACATGGGGAATACACTTGGTAGTTAAAAAAATTGTACACAATGAGAATTATTTTGAATATGATAAAGATTTGGCCTTTAATAATAAAATATTTAAATTAGAAAGGATTTCATTTTACATAACCCTTCTACACTTATTACTTGAAAAAACCTACACTAGATTTTCTTCTTTCTCGAGAAAAGTAAGAATCTCTAGACCATTTTAGCCCGCTCCAAGCAACAAATAATAATGGGTCCCTTATAGTCAAGTGTCAATGATGCTAGCACATGAGCAGAGTGATATGAGCCTACAAGACTTGAACCTAACAATAGGTATGTGTCTATAACCATTTGAAGGTCTTTATAACATATGTACCAATAACATAGACACCTATACGCATAGAAGGTATTCATAATATAAACTTTTAGGTTTATGGGCTCATAGATTCTTTGGTTAACATGTTAGCACTCCCTATCATGTGATTATATTAGACACACCATTTTTAAAGTAATGAGATTTGGGCCATGATGGGATAATTAAGTGGCTTACAACCAAAGTTTTGAATTATAGTGATGTTGAATGACATAGTAACTAGTTTAATCACTCAAATAAAAACTTCTATTGTTTAAGTGTAAATTGTTTCACAAATTTAAACCCTAATGAATTTGATGTTCAAATTTTAAACAACATATGGATGAATTTAAATTACAAATGATAACAAATGAAAATTAATTGATTGGAATTATTATGTTTAAGGTAGAACCACCCATAACCGATCACTTAAGAAATTTTAGAGATTATTTGATGTAGTGCAACACAAAGCAATATTTTTAGAGGTGCAATGATAGAATTGCTAGGGATTGCAAAAACTTTGGTAGTTTTATCACTTGAATTGAAATTATTATGAATTTTCAAAGTCAAAAAGTGCACTTGATCCATTGCCAATCTTTAGACTCTTCCAATTCCCATCACTCAAAAAATCACTTTTCCACTTATTGCTTCCTACTTTCTTGCACACTACGTTGAGACATGTGTCATGGACTTTTAATCCTAACCTTGAAAAGATGAAAAAGAAACATTCTAGCCCTTAGTTGGAAATTAGTCAATCTACGGTTGGCTATGGGGCATTGGTTGGTAATGGGTGGTTCTACCTTACATCTCCAAAGTTCAATATGTATGTAACTATGTGTGTTGAAAAAACAGTTTTAGAAAAACATCTATAAAAGACTTTGACCTTTCATAACTTTTGCATACAATATACAAATGTTGCGTTCTTTGGAGTATTTGGACCTCCTTTTACTTGCCAACAAGAAAATCACTAAAATTTGACCTCTTTAATAATAGTAACTAGGCACAATAGCACAAATTGTCGGTTTGGGGAACCCATTTTGATCAGTATGTTTCCCAAAGAGGACCACCTTTACATTTTAATCCTGGCACCGTGGAACCCAAGTTGAATTCATAATTTTCATTTCCCAGTACAAAATCACATGCCTATTCACAGCCAATTGAAACGCAAGGTGGGGATTTAAAAGCCCACCCAGGACTTCCAATAGCAACCCCCCTGTGTAGCAAGTCCCAAGTCCCAATACAGTAGCACCACGGCCATGAGCCCAGACACGCCCATGGGCTCCCTTCCCAAACTCCTTATCTCTTCTCCTCCACACCCGCAGTCGTGACCGATAACAGGCTCCTGCTCCCGCCGTTCCTCTCCGAACGAGCTGAGCACCCCCCACCCCCCTGCAATTCCCGTCGCGTCGCAAGCCTCTGTTTGTTTGGTGATCCAAGGACGAAGCTCCCCTGTTCCATCGCACTTCCTTCTCCACTCAAGACCAGCGCATTGCAGCTCCTGTTGCAGCAGTCCATTCGATTTCCGACAGCCAACTCAGTCTAGGTGTGTTCCGTAGCTGTCCCTTCCTTCACATCCCCTTAGCTGGATTTCTGAAATTTTCCCTCCTTTCAATTATATACTCCGGAGTACCATTTTTTTCATAGGCCCGTCCTCAGAAGGACGGACCCTTGGTCATGAAATTGACCTTTGAAATCCTTTACGCTAGATCTACCCATTTTGTGAATGAAATTTTGAATATTTGTTCAAAGCTGAAACCACATGTTTTTTGTAACTCGTACAAAATTTAGATGAAAATTTGGAAGTATTATGAATTTTTGTAGTGATGATGTAGGTCTCTCATCCTTGGAAGTGTATGTAGTAGTGTAAAACATCATGGTGTAAATTAAAAACTTCTTAAGTATAGAATTAAATTTTTTCAAAGACCGTTGTAGGGGCCCAAAGTTTGAATTGCAACAAAATATTTAGTTTTAGGAATTATCTAGGATTTGAAATTGGATTTGATATAAGATTATATAGACTTTATTTCCTAAGTTGAACTTCAACTAAAGGTTAGTAATTTTGTGGGTTAAATTCAAATTAAGATCAAAAAGGTAGAATTGGCTAAAACATATTATGAGGTGATAGTTGGGGATTAACTTTTTTGAGATTATGAGATAGTCCAAATTTCCAAAATTATGAAGATGTATTGTAAGATGCTATTTAGAAGAAGAATTTAATGATGGCTCAAGCAATAATTATAAAATATACCCATGGATTATATCCACACAATTAGATCAACTTGTACACAGCAATATTTTTCAAAAGGATTTGAAGCAGATAATTCTATATTCCTTCTAAAACTTATTCTAGATTGAATATTTGTGATTTTCATAGGAATTTCTTTCTTTTAAATACTAATTATGGTATTTTTAAAGATATGAATATACATATTTTATTCAAGTTGTTTTTTAGGGATAATTGTTTTAACTAAAAGACGTTAGTGTCCGAGAGGCCTTGGAAAAAAAATCGAGTGGTAAGAAACATGACACATACAACATCTAAAATTAAGCGAGTATTTCGCATACCCAAAGTGTGCTCTGCAACTTCTCACTCTCGTATGCTGAGCACTGCAAAAGAAACAAAAAATTCAAGTTCACACAACCTTATCATCGGACAGATACCGGTACTTCATGGTGTTCTCCGTATTCATATCAAACGCAAAACCGAATTGAGCAGAACTAAACATAACATTCTTGAAATGAGCTCCACACCTTAGATCCATCTGCCATTCAAGGGAGAATCAGGGTATCAATAGTCAGTGATCCTCTGACCGACCTAATTTCTTTGACACATTTCTAGATACTAATTTGTTTAAGTTCCAACATTCTAACTCTTGATGACCAGGGATTCATGCGTTTAAAATCACCATTTTGATTGATCATATTGTGAAAAGTATTAATTTATATGTAAGCAAATTTAACCTCACTAGTTTGAGTGATGTACATCGCACTGCTACACTAGCACGAGTGCAAGCCCATCAGGCCTACAAGAATAKCATGAACATCAAGCGAACAAGAAGAAGATCTCTGATCAAACTAAAACCAATCTCTACTTCCTGAAGAAGCCCAATGGCATTAAATCATTGTAGTCACAATAAACAAAAATGTCCTGCAATGCCCACGCACCGAAATCAAGTATCAAGGACAAGCCATTGCTTCAGCAGCAGGTTCATTCGATCGTTGCGGAAGCAGCAAAAGAAGACTACCTAGCTAGCAGGCCCTCCTCCCTCTGCACAAATTCAACACCAGATGCATTTACAAATCCCTAGAAGGATTTATCAGTTTAACTCCTAAAATGGCTTCTACCGTAGCTTCTACTTTGAAACTCTGAAATGATCCCTTCCAAAATGCAACGTAATTTGGAGTTGAAATATGAATAAACGTCGCAGATTGAATTGTAAATTATATCTCTGCATGGGTTATGTCTACCATTCCCATCACCAATTTTTTAATAGACAAATATGAAGTTTAGATTCGTAATTCCTTCTCAAAAAAGATTACAAGCAACGTGCAGAACTAATAATTTTCGAGGCAAAGTAGTTTGCGGAATGGATTCGATTGAGCTGTAACATTCTCACTCGTGGATGTTCTTTTAAATTCTTTTGAAAATTATCACAATCCTATTCCCATAATTCTAGTAAATTATAAACTATAGACTTGCATACTGACACCAGTAAGGTTTAGGAGCTTAAACCTCCAAACCCTAATTGCAGTGCCATAGTAATAGGATGGAAAGAATGATGCCCTCGTTTGCTCATTGGTATGCTCATTGGTAGGTGACTTGTTTGAGTGATTTCTCGCTAGAAAGTGATGCAATTATTTTGAGGAAATACTTGGTGATATATTCCCCTTTCACAATGGATGAATAATTTTGCTATGTTGCTACAAAACTTTCCCAAATACTTTGCTCCATTTTGGATGTAGGTACATTTGAATGAATAAATGAGTTACCATTCACATTAGGCATATTTCATCCATATCAATGGATGTAATGAGCTTCAAGTCTCTAATAGAGATTGCTTTTCAAGTTGCTCCGAAAAGGACATAGTTAACCTTGATCCCGGTATTGTGTCTTTGATAGTATTTTAGGTTATTGAAGTTATTCCTTTAATCAATGCTCTAATCTTCTTCTGTGTTTTTCATATTTTTTCTTATATCTTAGCACAAATATATTGTTACCTAAATTCCATCAAATTAGTCATGAAGAATGGTTGTTTTTTTGAAGGTGCTAACATTACTTGGGATAAATGAGAAGTTATTTGGACCAAAAATCCTCTCAAGCTCTTTGCTTATTGTTTGGAATATGGACTTTGTAAATATCTAGGGATTAGAATTCTTCATTTATTTCACATTTTTGAGCATTTGCCTTTTAATATCCTAGAAAAAAAATTTAGGATTTTGTTAGTAATACCAATTTTTTAGAACAAAACAAGTTTTGAATAATATGGTTATATATATATATATATATATATATATATATAGCCCTTGAGGCAGCGGCGCGACTGCAAACCGAAAGCCTTGGCGACCGACACCGAGGAAGACTTCACGGGGGTGCCCACTCTTAGAGAAGCCACAGTGGGCACAATGTTGGTGGTGGTCATCGCGGCGGCGGCCATGGCTGCAAACGGGTTGCAAATGGGCTGCAAACACAAAGATGGGCGCCAAATCCCAATGTGGGTTGCAAGCTTAACAGCGGCAATTGGGAGAAACAGCAGCAGAGGAAGGCGAGCGTGTGGCAAACGAGAGTGAGTGAGTCGGGGTGGGGAAGAATTGTTGGATGGGGGGGCTATGGTGGAAGTCTGATAAGAGAGCTGCGAGGACGGTGAACTCCAGCGGGAGAAGGGTGTGGGACAACCAGAGGACGATGGGCCAATGGGACTGGGAGTTGCCTCATCCACATATCGTCTGCTTGCGACGTCCTGTGCCGCTCACACTCCCGGCTGCCCAACGAACTCGTCGTGCGCTTTTGCTTCAGGGGCTCGTATTTGGAAGAATTTCCAAGGGACAGGTGCCCCTCCGTGAAGTGATCGGTTGGGGAAAAAAAAATTAACAATTTAAAGAGAATAATTTTAAATAAGGTAGAACCACCCATAACCAATCACTTAAGCAATTTTAGACATGATTTGATGTAGTGCAACACAAAGCAATATTTTTAGAGGTGCAATGATAGAAATGCTAGGGGTTGCAAAAACTTTGGTAGTTTTACCGCTTGAATTGAAATTATTATGAATTTTCAAAGGCAAAAAGTGCAATGGACCCATTGCCAATCTTTATACTCTTCCAGTTCTGATCACTCAAAAAATTACTTTTCCACTAATTGCTTCCTACTTTCTTGCACACTAAGTTGAGACATGTGTCATGGACTTTTAATCCCAACCTTGAAAAGATGAAAAAAAAACATTCTACCCTTGGTTGGAAATTAGTCAATCTACGGTTGGCTATGGGGCACTGGTTGGTAATGGGTGATTCTACCTTAATTGAAAAAAAATTGAAGAATTGAAAAAAACTCAACAATTTTAAGCAATTAAAAAAAATTAAAATTAGGAGGGGATTAGGAGGGGAGCCAAGGATTTGGATTCACACCTAAGTTACCCGCTTTAAAAGGGGCAGATTGGGCAAAAATTAGGAGGAGGGGGAAAAAAGAGGCACATGTTGTCTAGTTATTGGTTTAGGGCTTAGGGTGACATGCACTTCTTAAAATTCGACATCCAAATGCAATTCCTTATTGAGTCAGACCTTCATATAAGAAACCAAACAATTAATTCTTTAGAGCAAAAATTAATTAGCTTCTACAAACTCGTAGTAGGATTAAAGTGACATGGACCTATCAAAATTTGACGTGGAAATTCAATATCAATACTTTCTTGTTGGATTGTCCATCATGTGAAGTTTGGAGCAATGAATTATTTTGAATGGATTATTACTCAGAGGCGTTTTTTTCATCCTAAAGGCAAATTGTTTGTTGAACAGACAATCACAAATCCACTTTATTAGGTTCTTATGAAGTCAATCTTGGTTGGATGTTCATGAAATTTTGATGCAAGGTGTGAATCTCCCTTTTGTAATCAATGAAATCACTAAATTGTGACAAAATCTTTGGAGAGTATTGCTACAATTTAGAAGAATGAATGATCATTTGGATGAATAAATGAATTGTCATCCACATTGTGTGTGTCATCCACTATGTTTGTGGATGTAAAGAGCTTCATGATTCTAGTGAAGATCAGTTTTTGTATTGTCAAAAAACCCACATCAAAAACCTTGCTACAAAGTTTCATGATATTCAAATTACTCTACAATGATCCATATAGGGATCTTGAAATGGTGCCTAGCTAACAAGGGTGGTTGATGTGCCATGTACTATTTGGTAAGTGTCATGAAGCTCATGGTAGGGAGGGGAATGCTTTGACAATGTAAAATTGGAGCTTTTTAGACAAAAAAAATTAGTGCCAAAAAAGAATCAAGAAAATTGATCTTTGCTTTCATAAAGTATCATTTTCTTTTTATCTCTACATGAAGTGATTCAAAAACTTGTACCAAAATCATGGAGCAATGAATGAACACTCTAGTTATGTTTTTCAAGGATAGATCAAGGATTCATTTTTGACAACTTTAGATGTATTTCATCCTTTTCGTGTAGCTCAAACTAAAATCTTTTGAAAACAATTCTAATCCACCAAGTGGACACTAAGATTTTTAGGGATTGATGAGCCCTCGAGTGCTTGATTCACTATCCAAGTGGATGTTGTGGAAAGGTGAAATTAACCCAGTAAACATTCATTGAAGAAGCTTCAAAAAAAAACTTATAATATATAAATGGAAACATAGGAGAATGTTGAGTAGGATTTAATGATATAGTTACTCTTGGCGTTGTTCACTTTTTTTTATAGGAGCATGGCATGATTGGAAAACAAAATGAAAAAACTTCAAATTTACACCAACCTCAAAAAATAGCATTGTAAGAAAAACGGGAGAATTAAGACTAATATCAACCGCAAGTAATGGGGTTTAAACACCTAATCTAAAGGTTGGTGATGAAAACCTTTGCACCTTGCTATATCTTGACTCACATGTAAAGTCAAAGATCTTTTTGGAATTTATATGATTTGAGGTGTCTATTTAGTTACCAAGTGACGGCTTCAAGGACTAAGAAGACACAATGTGTCCTCTTCAAAGTTTTCAATGGCAATTTCTTGGGAGGATGAAACGAATCTCAATATTTTGTAAACTAAGATCTTGTAGACAAAGAAATTTTCATACTTCTTGCATATTCCAATTTTCTACTTTTGAGTGTAGAAAGTAGTTAAAAATTTATTTTGGTTATGTAGTCAAAAATGTAGTCTAGTACGAAAAGGAAGCAAAAATAATGTTTTTTCATGAAAAGAGTACTAGAAATGGAAAAAAACATGTTTGTAGATGTTTTCATTCTTTAATGCACATAAACAAACAATTTTTGAAAAAATAAGTTCAAATTTTAATTTTTAACAATTTTTGAAAAAATAAGTTCAAATTTTAATTTTTAACAATTTTTGAAAAAATACCGTCCGTGTCATAAACATTGAAAATAACTGCAAGAATATTGCATTCTCGTCAAATAAACATTAGAGTCATTTAGCAATCGAGACATAAAAAATATATTCTCTGAAAACTAATTAACAACCGATCAATAGCATAGCTTCGTGGAATTCCACAAACCGATTTGAAGAAACTCAGAACTCATTGTTGCTGAATACAAAGTTGGAATGAGGCTTATCACACTAGGGACTACATGTTCCCGATTTCTCTCTAAGCTGGATGGACAACTCACATTTCAACTTATCGGCTTGCACAGCACGTGCACTGAAGGCTGAGAGTAAGCCTAGAAACTCCTTGAAATTCAATCCTTCCAACATCTTTAACAGCCTCTGCAAGAAAAGGGAATCCATAAATAGAGTCATTAAATGTAAAAAAACAAGAACAAGCCCAGCCTGAACAGAATATGTTTGAGAGAGATCATCACGTGGTTGATTTATAAATAATTCATTCGTACCTGGCAAAGAGGATTGACGGCAAATTCAGGCACGCTCATAAATTCATCAGCAGAGATGAACCCCTTCCCAGTACGATCCAACTGACAGAACCGCTCATACAAGGCAATTATCTCCCGTTGAGAATCTGGCACCAAGAGAGCAACGTCAGGACCATCCTAAATTCTACAAAATTCATACAGGGACATTCTTTTGTTCAATTTACTTTACATTTTGACCAACACATACAATGTTCTTCACTAATTCTAGTGAGATTAAAATTYAGCGCAATCTGAATAATATCGTTCACAATGTCATCAATCGAATCAGTCAATTTATAACCTTAGATACTTGGTCCACTAGGTATTAATTAATTGAAATATCATCAAAAAAAAAGGACAGAAAGCAAGCAAGAGAATGATTTAGATTTACAAGAGTTGCTGCAATGATTCTGAAGATCCTCCAAGTCGTACTGCGAGAGGAGGGACGACGAGTTTCCCATCGCTGCCTAACCCTGCAAGAGCTCCGAATGTAACATACAGAACTAAACGTGCAAACGAACGACAGAGAAGCGTTCAAAGAAGCGCAAAGGAAGATCAAAACTGCAACTCAAAAAGCAATTCGATCACATTCTACAGAAAACTTCCACAACGCTCGTCATAGAATCAAGTCTCCGCAGACAAAGAATCATTCTCTGTTCTCGACTAGGTTCCAATCCCTCATGATCATCATAATCTCAATAGAATTCAATCAAAAAGAACAATTAACTACGACGTCCAGCAGCCCAAGAGAATAAGTACCATCCTCAAAGTCCCCAAAGCAGGGAAACCCTCCACCACCGCAATTGACCCAAAAACTTTTACCCACAACCATAACCCTAAAACGTCAACATAAAAGAAAAGGAATCTCAACAGGCACCACAGTGGTGCTGTAGAAGATTGCCGAAGGAGCAGAAGCAGGGAATCTCACCTTTCAGCATCTACCGCCCGTCCTTTGGGGCGGAAGTTAAGGAGTGTCGGCAAATCCAAGAAAGCGACAGCAATCCTTGGAATGTTGCAAATCAGTGAAGCTCTCAAACCAGATTCAAGGCTTTMAAAACACACTTTGCTGTGCTCAATGATTGAAGAAGTTCACTACAGTAGCGAATTCGGTCAATTGGGACAATTGCACGGTGGATGACCGGAGGATAGGCTTGTCATTTCTGGGTTGACCCTTTACTTCGTAAGAATTCATGATTTTAAGCTGCGGACTTTGATTGATCGTATTTTAGAAAGTATAATCTAATTGTAAATTTTTATTATATCATTAACTTGAATGAAGAACATTTCATGCATTGGTATGAACAAATAATTCTTAAAATAAATAAAAATCTCCTTATAAACTCCTCAAAATTGCTTAAAAACCATAAGACCCAATTTGGGCTTCTTAGGAAGTAAAAGGTTAACCCATTAAGGACCAGGTCGATGACTGCCAATGAATATCTGCTTGAAAATGACAGGTTTTCATCAGCAGTCAAAGTGACTACTAATGAAAATGTGTCATTTTGGACAAAATCATCAATCAATCATTGACCTGGTCCTTAATGGGTTAAAGGAATTTGAAAATTCTCACCTACAAAGCTCACGATAGTCACTAAGGTAGAACAGCCTATGACCACCCAGATTTGAAATCTGGGAATTTTTTGCAATGTGTAGATTGTTGCATGTATTTTTCAAAGAAAGAATTAGTTGAATTGAATGAAGAAATGCAAGTGGGATCATATTAATTTGATAAATATTGGAATTGCTATGAATTATTAAACCTATAATACAAACCTATTAGTAGGCGGGGGTCATGACCATCTTAACCCCTAAAGTTCTGTGACTACAATTTCACCAAAATTGTTTCCAAACTGCTGTTTTTTAGTACGAGTATCAAATTTTTGAAATAAAACTTTTTGTGACACATGTAACCATAGGATCTTGTAGTATGCTCACTTGAGAACATGAGGTAAAAATTTCAAAAAATTCAACCACATGGATTGCAAGATATAAGCATTCAAATTCACTAAGATCATTTTTTTGGCCCTGCAAAAAACAGGGCAGCAACACTTCAAAAGCTCACGTTTCTATGAAAAAATGTCCAAAATGCTGGTGCTTCTTCGAATTCATTTTCCTTGACAAGTTGGCCACATGCTTCAAAAATTTTAGATCATTTGGAATTGTACAACATATAGGAAAAACATAGTAAGTAGATGGTAGTAGAGAATGATTCAAAATACTAAATTGTTAAGAATCTGATTACGGAATTGAAAAATGCCAATCCCAATGGTTGGAATGTTGTAATAAACAATCTACATCCTACATTTTATTTCTTTTCCAAAATTATTGAAAATTGAGTGAGATGAAGGACTTCAAAGTTTATTTTAGTGTAGAGAATCTAAAACTGCCCGCAAACAAAAAATCCTCATAACTTTTGACTCATTGATCAAAATGGAATGATTCAAACCTTTCCATGTATATATAACTCTAGAAAATCAATATCAGAATTTGTTTTTTGAAAAAAGTGATTTCTTCTAATTTGCCCGAACTGTCCATTTATGAAAAAACGGAACATATTAGGCCATAACATTTGACTCGTATTTTCAAATGTCCTGAAATTTAGTGCATATGAAAGATGTTTCTTGTCTCCATCTTCTATTAAAATATGGGCCAAAAATATGGAAATCTCCTCCTACATGTACCTGCCCAAACTTGCTATGTAGCCAAAAAACGCATGCCGGTCCTTTAGGGGTTAAAAAGGTTCCAAATCAATTACCTACCACCCTAATTCCCTTTGATGAATCTTTTAGAAGCACAAGTTGAACATTCTAAAAGCGCCTTTTATATTGGCTTGAAATTACAATTTATTTTGACAAGTATTTATTTGCAAGTAAACCCATGTAAACCAACATTTATTGAACCACATGTTTATCAACCTTGACCCGTTTATAAATAAATGCAAATGTGAAGTGATTTTCTAACAATAGCACCAAATTAATTGCCCAAGTTGCCCAAAGTACATGATTTAGACACTGTGGAAATGGGTGGGAGAGTGGCACAAGTGGAAGGGATCTATGGATGATGGAATTGGGTGATTGACGCCATTGGGTTGGTTGACTATACCTGTACTTTAGAAGTGAGGATCTATTTTAGTAAAAACTAAGGTGGGCCTTGGCAAATGCATCATTGATTCCAAAACCACCATCATCACTCTTTGTACATCTCCAAAATCAATATGTACAGTTGGGTATTGAAACCTTACAAAGTTTTGCCTCCACACAGAAAACAATTTCAGGGTTGTCAACTTTGACACCCTCCCGAGGGCTGAAAATTTGGTTTTCTTCAAAGAAATTTTTTCTTACAAGTTCATCTCTATGTTTTGAACATATGAGCCAAATTTCATGGCCAAAAATTGTATAGAGAAAAAGATATTCAAAGTCTACCAACACCTATAGTTGCACAAAAAATTTCACTACTTCCAACTTTGCCACCCTCCCAAGGATTGAAGAAATTTTTTTTTGTCGTGAAATTTCTTGTCATAGAAACATCTCTATGTTGATAATATGTGTGACAAATCTCAAGTTCAAAAGACTTACACTAAAAAACATATTTGAAATCTACCAACACATGTAGTTGGAAGAGACTCATTTCCAAGCGCCCTCCAAAAGCCTAAACCCAAACAATTTTGAAGCCTTGACTATATTTTTCATATGATAATCTTAAAAAAAAAAGTGTTGATTTTAGGTGTTCCAATCTCCAAGGTGGAAAGAAAAAAAAAAACTGCAAATACTAATGGTCACTTTACACTACATGTCAAGTTTGAAGTCCTTCAGAAGCCTGAACGTTATGATATCATCTTCGACACTGTTGGTAAGTCGTTCAGTCCCTTCTGCATTTTGTTTTCGCGTACTAGTGGGAAATCTCCCCCTCTCCACCCAAATTTTACAAGAGAACTGAATTTCTATAATCGGTGTCGAGTTTAATACCATTTGAGATCGTTTCGGTTAAGCTATTTGAATTTTAATGCGGTTCGGTTTTCTTGAATACCGTACCTGTTCTACTTGTGGCGTAACTTTCTTGTGAATCAAGGTACACAATTAACCATGTGCTTGTGGTTCCTTTTCCATGAGTTGAAAAGTCACGTAATTACAATGTAAGGGTCATCCTAACATGTGTAATACATACGGTACTTTTATCTGCTTTCTATCACTGACAGTAGTAATTCGTCAATGAGATACATTGTAAACTCAATGTTCATAGTATATCGGTAGTCTGAACTCGTCAGCGGGGACCCTACTTCAAATTTCAACAGTTCATATCATATGCATACGATATCCAACTAATGCATGTTTGAGTCTGTTGGAACACCTCGTAATTCGACCAAGACTCTGATTATATAATTCCAATCTAATTACGGAAATTCACTAAATATCTGAAAATCAGGAGAATTGGGTTCCGACCGTATCTTAAAAATTCATTCCAATGTGGCTAAAGCTCAATGAATCTCATACTGAAACTCGGTTGCCAACTGTGGACAGGCGAAGGYCCAACGAAAGGAATCAAAGTCCTGAAAGAGAGAGGTGTGCTTGTGTCCATTGCGACAAAGGATCCTACGTACAGACATGTTGTCCAGTCGAAGGCAGAGGTGCTTGAAATGCTGAATCCGTATTTAGAGAGTGGAGCAATCAAAGCCATCATCGACCCCAAGGGAAAGTTCAAATTCTCAGAGGTTGTGCAAGCTTTTGAGTACTTGGAGACTGGGCGAGCCACTGGGAAAGTGGTCATCTTTCCAATTGAGTGAATCTTCGTTACGTGCGTTTTGTGATCTTTGCAGTTTTTAGGTTGAAGACGTGCTGATAGTGTACATGATTGTGTAAATACACAAGTCTTTTGAAATTGACAGTTTTGGATTTGAAAATGATGCCGGGTTAGCTACGTTCGTAATTTCCTGCTCTTGATGTAAGTTTGTACTGAATAGATTTGCGTGCAACCTGTCTTTTAGATCATGGATACATAGAATAGTGTGTGTGTCAGAGCTGTCTGACATCCAAGACTCAAAGAGAGTTTTAAGTGCTTTGCTAAGTATTGTTAGATTATGGTAGAGGGACCCATTACTAACCGGCACCCCATCACCAATCAATAGGGTATTGTATTTCCGTCGAAGGCTGGAACAAATTTCCGTTTGCTCCTTGGAATGAGTGTTTTTTATTTTTTCAAGGTTTGGACCGATAAGTTCATGACACATAAGTGAGCAAGAAAGTAGGACGCAATGAGCAGGAAAGTAGTTCTTGAATGATTGGAATTGGATGGCTCTATATGTTGATCATGGGTCAAGCTCAACTTTGGCCTTTCAAAATTCATAGTAATTTCATTGTAAGAGATAAAATTACCAAAGTTTTTGTAATTTCCATCATTTCAGTCAATGCACCTTTGAAGATATTTGCTTTGCCTACCAATACCCTAGATCATGTCGATAATTGCTTATTTGATTGGTTACGAGTCCTTCTACCATATCCTGCCCAATTTGGTTATCTTCTTGCGAATCGCGAAGAGGGAATGTTTATGTCTTCACACCCCTACTTTATGAAATTGTTGGTTGTTTCAGAGGTCAAGTATGCTGAAGTAAAGCTACAAGGAATTCATTGGCTTCCTTCTCAACTTTAGTCGCATTTCAATTTCCCTATAAATGATGATCTAGAATTCTACATTGAATAGGGGTATTAAGGGGACCCATATTAATAAATTGACATTTTGCACAATATAAAGATCTACCTCTTTTGTACATCAATAGTAAATGAAGTCTCCGAGCACTGTACATCATCTTTTGAGCATCTACAATTTCCCTCATTTAGTCCCCTCAATTGTTTGGTCCCCTTAATACTCCTATTCAATGTAGATAGGAAGCAAACTTCATGAGTCTAGTTGTTTTGAGAACTCTAGGGATTTCCAATGAAGCTGCTCYTGTTTCAGTATCTCCAACAAGAGAAGCTGTACAACATCTAAAGCTTTTTTCATGGTCATTCTACTTTTATCAACAACTTCTGGCTCGACAAAATATTGATACATAACATATCATTAAGTCATACTAGTGTGCCTTGTGCCATTGCCACAACCAAAATAAAAGTAAAAGTTATTTTTTTATTTATAATTGTAATTAATCTTTTGAAATTCAATAATTTTTGCACCAAAGGTTCAAATGCCACAAAATTGGTACAAATAGAAAGCTCTATGCACAAAAGAGTGCAAGGGCTTTTGTTTTGTGGTGTTTGGACTTGCAATGCAAAAGTTATAAATTTTTAATTCTACTTTATGATTCATAAAAAACTTTGGAATTCAACAAATTTCACAACTAAGATCCAAATGTCACGAAACAAAGTCCATGCACCCCTTCTTGCAAAGATCTTTGAAATGGTACCAGAATGCCCTCCTCATGAGTACTACCTCATGGTTTGTTAGATGTCAACCTATCAAATAAACAAACAAAACAATATATCTTAAAGTTATTGATTAGAAAGATCTCTACTTCATCACATGCTTGGTGGAATAAATAATTGTAGGGTAGCTGTTTATGTACTACCAAAAAAAGGCCAAACACTAAAGTGTCAAGAAAAACTAATGTGTCAAAGGAGAATCTGAAGAATAGAACTAACTTCAATGATTCTGATGACTTTAGCACAAGGGTGGGATACATCAACCAAACCTGTGCTTGAGTGATCGTCACAATAGCGATCTCATGGCTCGACTCCCTGGCAGATCGACCACTATCTTTTGCATAAATGAGACTTAGTTCTGTGTTCAGTACATGGGACACCACTGATCACACCAGTGCGTGTCATACTTCACAACATTTGCTTCTTACAAGAACAGAAGGGAAATTGGCTAGTCTAATACCATAATAGGAAGTTCACAAAGAGGTTTATGCACTTTAGAGAGGTGTATGAATATCCACATGATGATTGATGTATCTACACTACTTTTCAAAAAAAGTACTTGAAATTGGGCCCACTTATTGTCTCCATACTTCACAGTTTTGCACTAATAAGAAACGATGAAAGGATGTAGTAACATCATGAGTTCTATTGTAGTTGTTACCTTTATCACTTGTAAAACAAGATCACTTAAAATAGGCAAAACTTTCTAATCATTCATGATTGCTTGTAAACAAATTCATTTTTAGTTTCATATCAAGGAATTGGTGATGAGTTTTTGTGAAGTTCATGAATGGCATTTGAATTTGCATACAAGAGTTGTAAGAGGTTCAATTTGAATTGATCTAAGTTTGTAAATTAGATATACCTATTTTAGACATTTTGAAAAAGCACAATTTATTTATTCATGAAGTGTGAAAAAAATTTCTTTTGGGGATTTTTTTGTTTGGTACATTGAATATACATACCTCATCTTTACTTCAAATACTTACAATGGTTCTCATAAGCTTTTGTATACTTCCAAAATTGCCATAATTAATTGAGGAATTAAATCTTTCTAACAAACTTGAGACATTTTGATGTACAAGTAAAACACATGTATAAAATGATTTTGAATATTTTGAAAATGGTTTACAATTTAAAAAGAAAATAATCAAATTTATTAGAGGAAAAGCAACTTTTAATAAATGTAAATTCTTTCCAAGATTCTTTAATAAGTGGAATGAAAACTCTTTTAAAATTTTGTGGTAAGAATTTCATGACTTTTGCGATTTTAGGTAGTGAAATATTATTAACTAAAATATGATTTCAAATATTTGCTTCTCTTAAAACTTATAAAAAAAAGAATCCAAAGATTCATGAAAATTACAATATAAATCTTTTATATACTTTTCAAAAATTTTACATTATTTTGGAGATTTTTGGACTAAAACTTTTGAGGCATATTTGAGTTAGTAACATTTCACTCAATAAAATATTTAAAGTAATGTAATTCTTACCACATATCCCAAAAAGTATTCTCATTCCACTTACTAAAGAATCTTAAGAAAACCTTACTTTATGTAAGGGAGAGGCACTCAATGGTGTCCATGTACCCAATGCCATCCCTTTCTAGGTCATGCATTCAATCTAGAAGGTAAATGTAGMGGGACTATAGATTGCTTATTATTTTAGGTCAAAGAAATAAGCCATGTACTACCTACCTACATTTATAGTTTACAATGATTATGCTTTGTAGAATCGGATGGCATTGGGTACAGGAACGCCATTGGGTGCCTCTCCCTTAATAGTTGCTTTTAGTAATAAATTTTGATTGAATTTATTTTAAATCAAAAATAGTCTTTAAGTTATTATAATTTTGAAATCATTATATACAAGTGTGGTACTTGTACGACAACCTTTTCAAATTTGCTAAAACTCCTTGACTCCTCAAATAAGTTATAGCAATTTTATGGCAAATGATAGCAAATAATGGCCACGCATGCAGGTGGCGCCACGTGGTGACTCTAGGGAGGCATCCCAAATCCATTGTTGACAGGATCATACCAGAGACATCACCATATCCCCAGCAACTGCCCGTAAAGCTCCGATCCTTTGCAGCAGACTTCAACAGACCTCTGCCATCGCCATCTTCGTAGGTAAGCTCGCACTACATTCCGCAGCTCGGGTCCAGGCTCAGCAGTATACAAGCTCTTGTTAGAAAGCGCAATTCATTCCATTGATTTTCGGGTAATGTATAACTCTTGGAGGGTTTTGATGTTGGGAATGGAATGTGGGTTATATTGTGTGCATTCCAGTCTCTGGGGTCTTGCATTGCGATTCTCAAATTGTCGAATTGAAAGAGGAAATTTGAGGATTAGGGATTCCGGATACAGAGAATTGGTGTGTCTTACAGTGAGCATTTGAAGGGTTGGAATGGTTGGACGGATTGGAATGTGGGCAATTATGYGTCAAACCTTTGGGGTCTATGATTGCGATTCTGAAAATGCGAWTYTASRATAGGGAATTTTGAGGATTGGGGATTGGGGGATTGATGAGGTTGTTGTGTGTCACAGGGAGCATTTGAAGAATTCGACTTCAGGATGGAGACTCTGGCGATGAACGCTGCCGTCGTGGCCAGTGGTTTGTCTGCTCGGGCGGCCGTCCAGAGCGTGCAAACTTCCCGAGCGGCTACGCCGTCGGCGTTCGCGGGCAAGAGCCTGCGCGTGTGTAGGTCGAACACGCGAATTGCGTCGCCGAAGGTCCGCGTGGTGCGTATCGTGGCGGAGGCGTCGAAGACGGAGCAGCTGAGCAAGACGGCGCAGCTGCCGGAGGACGATGCCCACAGCGACGTGCAGAGGCCGGCGACGTACAACCCCAAGACGGTGAAGGCCAGCACTATAACCCCACCAACGCCACCAGCTAGGACACTCACGATTAATGTTAGAGACGACTTCCCTGAACGCGAGGGTCGGGCGACGGGGATGGTTTTCCAAAGGACATTACTGGTGTTCGTGATGTCATTGATGCTCCAAACTCCGTTGGTCGGATTCCCCATCAATATCCAATTTGTAACACCACTGACGCCAGATCCGGGGCTGCTCCAGTGAATGGCTCTCGAATCGACGTCAAGTATTTGAAGGGAACCGTCCGGCTGGAGAGCCAGCTGACAGACACTATTGTCCGTCCTCCTCGACTCCGACTCCCACAGAGTATTATTAATCAAACCCTCGTCAATACTACTTTTGGAATGCAAATTGCAGTCTGTTCCAAGCTCCAGAGTAAAGAACTGAGACGTGGTTTGCAGTTTTTCTCCCTCAGAAAGGAAGTAACCTACCGGCATGTACGGAAAATCAGCTAGAGAGCTATTCGGCTTCCATGCCGAGTAGTCGGCATTCGAATGAAAGTCCGAGTAGTTGAGCATGGAAACATTAGGGGACGTTACTTGAATTGCATCAAAGAGGTTGTTATTCTGAGTACGGGTGCTATTGGAGTTGTAGAAGGCCGAACTGCCATCGTCTCCAAGAAGCAGAAATGATTGGGCCTCCTTTATCCCCGTGACAGTCTGTTGAGACCATAGTGCATTAGGGCTTTCTCGAGTCCGATTCACGTCTGTGTATTTGTAGATGACTAAGTTTCCATCACCTTGCATCCAGAGGGAGCAAGGTGCCTGGTTTGAGAAATTGGTGCCCACTAAAGGCTGAGAGCCGTTATAAACTACAAGATTGCAGTCGGGTCGCATCACTAAGGTGTACTGGCCGTTCGCGCTTGTGAGGAATTGTTTGGGCTTCACCTCAAAGTCATTGCCCACGAGCACATTCACTGCTAATACTTCTATAACCGATTGCATACTAAAAGAGACAAAAACGAGAAGCACAAACCAGGGACTCATCGTCTTCGGATGCATGCGCTCAAGTGACTTAACGCAGATTTCTGAGGTCACAGCTTAACAATCCCTCCAATGCTCAACCTCACAGACACTAGACTCACGGACACAGAGCCTGAGCGCAAAATTAAACTGTGTCCGTTTGAAGGTGATGGCCATAGCTGTTTGTTGCTTTGAGTGACACTCGTCGTCACACATCGAAACGGATACAGACAGACCTGGAGCTGCGATGCTTGATTCCTCCATGTGGGAGGGCTACAAGTAGTCGAATCTTTCAGTAGGCATTCCGTTTTCTGAACTATCAATTGATTCTTTTTCCGTAAAGTTTGAATCTGCGCGCATGCAAGATGATGGACGGGGTCTTCAATGTGGCCACTTGTGTGGCCTATGCCGTTGTCAACAACCATTCATATGGCGTTTGTAAGCGTCACAAAAGTGTCACAAAAGTTCTTTCATACCCAGTTTCCACCCATGAGACATGGCAAAATTATCCGTAGCATTGACGTTTGATGTCACGTGTTTGGTCAATTTTTGTATTCTTGAAATTTGTTTGGTATAAGGTGGGTACACCCAAAAGCGCCACAAATTGGTATTGTGTCTAGTTACTATTATTAGGCTGACCTGAATTTTATATTGTCTTGTTGGCAAATGAAAGCATAGTCCAATGCATCAAAAAACGCAGCATTTGGATACAATATGCAAAAGTTATTAAGGGTCAAAGTTTGTTTCTGAAAGCGCCATCTACAATTTGTGTATATGACTGATTTTGGAAATGTACATATATTGTAGATGGCACTTTAAGGTCAGCTTCCCTTTTGGGTGTACCCACCTTATGTAAGGTAGAACATCCCATTGCGGTTCAGATGACCCATAGTGGACAATCACCTAATGA
Organism: Pleurozium schreberi; assembly: GCA_006891605.1. Lineage (NCBI taxonomy): Eukaryota > Viridiplantae > Streptophyta > Bryopsida > Hypnales > Hylocomiaceae > Pleurozium > Pleurozium schreberi. The sequence goes on along the minus strand of VACF01002454.1, from coordinate 27,920 downwards.
CCCCATGATTGTTTTTCAGACCATAATCAATGCCTAACTTGACCCCCATGGAGTGATTAGTGACCTCATTAGGAGCACCCAACTTTTTGAGTGTAAATCATTGTAGGAAGTGACTTTTCAGGGCCTTCCACATTAAAAAAAATTTGTGGCCGGTTTAGGTGATTAAGATGAGCATATTCGATATAGGTTTTGTTGGTAATGAGGTAGCCTATTGACTCTTTTGCGCAGATCACTTCAAAAATTCATAACTAATTCATTCTTTGTCTGGAAAATATAATTTCAATTGCTCTCACTATTTCTCACGCTTGTCTTTACGTGGAAAAGAAATTGAAAATATTCAACAATGGCATGAGAGAAATCTCCAAATTTTGGCCACAATAGGTTGTTTTACCTTAGGTTGTAAGAGTATTGGCAAACAAACTTCAACCCTTAAATKCCCAAACTTGGTTTGGGCGGCAACATAGGAGTTTTGGGCAACTCACTACTAATAGAGTTTTTGTTTTTGTTTTCTTTGAAATTATCATACAATATGTGTTCGAGGAGTAGCTTTAAGGTCCAACAATTTTCATAACTTTTAACTACATCTTTAAAAAGTTCTTGTGTGATATGTGATTTTCATTACTTGGCGGATGATCCAAGGATTTTTTTCTTAAATCACTTTGTTTTAAGAAATAAAAATTTAAAATTGGTTTTCTAGATTTCTATATATGTGGAAGGATTTGAATCATTCCATTTTGAATAATGAGATGAAACTTATGAAGAGGTTTAGTTTGCGGGCAAGTTATGGATTCTTACTCTAAAATAAACTTTAAAGTCCTTTGGTTTATTCAATTTCAATTTTCTTGAAAAAATAAAAACCTTTGAATGTAGATTGTTTATTACAACATTACAACCATTGGAATTGGCATTTTTCAATTCCATAAATAAATCTTGAAAAATTTAGTGAGTTTCAATCATTGATTTCTCTACTTCCTTTTTACTTACTATTTTTTTTGTACATGTTGTGCAATTCCAAATGATTTGAAATTTTCAAGCATGTAGCCAACTTGCCTTGAAGAATGAATCAAAAGCACCACCATTTTGGACATTTCTTCATACAAATGTGACCTTGTGAAGTGCAAGCTACCCGATTTTTTGATGAGCCTCCCAAAAGGATTTTGGTTGATTCAAACACTACTGATCCAAGAGACATAGCCGCTGAGATTGCAAGAGAGTTTGGGAAGGCACCTTTGGGGGAAATTGTGAAAGTTCTCACCATACTACTTACAAGATTATAATGGTCAAAACAACCCTTAATTGGAAGGTGGCCAAATTTGGGGCGCTGGGACGCTTAGGGATTAAGGATTAAATAAATTGGTAAGTCCCTCCCCAACATCTAGCAAAGCATAATAGTACGTACTTTCCAAGGATGCAGAGGCCGTCTATCACATGTTTATACTGTACAATGTCATGAATCTTTGACATGCAAATTGAAAACAGTTATCGAATGGAATGTAAAGCCCCTCTTGAAATCCTTTTGGTTCAGTAATACAATTTCAAATGAGGGAGACCTCACTGCTGGGGACTTTTTTTGTGCAGGTAGTGCACGTGTATTTTTTTTCGCACAGGTTAGAAAACTCCTGAATGTCTGGTAGTAGAACTGAAGTTAAAAAGGTCCATTAACCCTAAAGGATGTTGCCCACCAAAAGAGCTAGCGTAGTTTGTCTGTATATTGAATCTATTTGGTCCTCTCCAAACACTCAAAAATTTCCAAAAAATTCTTGAGTTGACCTGTACACTAAAAATGATATTTAATGTTGGATTACATTTAGTATACTTAGAGCATCCCCACTACGCACCCGGCCAAAAGGGGCAGGCGGGCCTCACTTGGCGTGTCCAATGAGGGAGATGGGCCTTCCTTTTTGGCTATCACCCCACCACAACTCCGCCTAGAGACACGGGGGGAAGTCAATATGGCCTCTACAAGCGCCACCTCACCTCCACAAAGCATGGAGAAGCAATTAATGTCCCTCGAAAAGTGAGCAAAGAACAAAATTCACCCATACTGCCTCACGGGCAAGCCACCTCAATTGGCCGTCCAACCTCTACAATTAGCCGCGGCCGGCCAACTTTTTGGCTTCTCCGTGTGTGCCGTGGGGGAAATAAATGGGGCCAGCCCGGCCAATCCCCGGGTTTGCTTCATTGGCCGTGTGCGGTGGGGATGCTCTTACCACCCTACTCCACACAATAGTAAATGTGAACTTTTCCGGAATTAGTGTATTAATATATTAGACTTCAATGCACCGCCTCCAGCTTCTCTTCAGATTTCAGATTCTAACACTTAATGTAAACCTCTTCAGATTTCAGATTTACCATAGAGTACATTTAGTGTTAGAAATTAGATTTAATGTTACTTACTTTAGTAGGGTTGATGATATTTAGTGTCAAGGTTTGTAAATAGTGTTGCTAACACTAAATATCATTTTTAGTGTACTATGACTGTGACTTGGTCTGAAATTTACAACTTGAATGGAATTCATGTGCTACTCAATTTTTTGTTTTGTATACAGGATCAAGGCCTTGATCCTTTATACTAAAGGGAAACCCTTTTGTCTAAAGGATCAAGGCCTTCTTTTGTGAAAAATAAACAAAAAACTGCCATTTCTATAGTGAAAAAATCGGAAATTGTTTTTTTTCTTCAAATCAAACCGTAAGATGTTATACCTATCTAGTATGAGGATGTGTGAAAAAAAATTCAAAATTTTTGACCGCATATATTGCAAGATATCTACGTTTAAATTGAAAAAAACAGGTTTTGCAACATATTGCAGGACTAGATAAAATTGTTTGACTTGGAACCTTTTTAACTTTAATTTTTTTTCCATGGATTTTTGAGCCCGTCTTTGAGCTTCAAATCTTTTTGGTGGAGAATTGAGTTGAGGATCTAGGGGAAAAACAAAATTTCAAAAAAAAACTTAATTTTTATTCTATAAAATCTTGTTAAATAGGAGTAGGTACAAGATAGAAGGAAAATCTAAATTATTAATATCTCTAAGGTGGAATTAAAATGCACTAATTAAGTGCATTTTAATTCCACCTTAGAGATATTAATAATTTAGATTTGTTCTATCAAGCAAACTAAACCATGAGGAAATTTTTTTTCCTTAAAATTGTATAAAAAACATTCAGAAATGAATCCTACAAGTTATTTTTTCAAAAAGATGCTCTAATTAATTGTCCAAAAAACAAGATTGTCCATGACTTTCTCATAACAAATCCAAATGGAATGAATCAATGATTTCCATGTACACAAGAATATAAACTATGAGAAAAAAAACTTCAAAAAGAAAATCAAATTTTTGAAACTTGTTTTTGTTGCCCCCTCTCCCCTGTGTTGAGTTGTTTTGGGCATAACTTTTATTTCCGGGCACCATTTGAAAAAACAAATTATATTCCTATGAAGATAATTGGTTTTTCTATTTTCACAAAAAAATTTCAAACAATCAGGATAAAAATTGAGATTGTATGTACATGTCCGAAATCTACCTTGTCTCCCAAAGGGACAAATGGTCCTTTAGGGGTTAACTATGTCAAACTATTGAAAGAACCATAGGCAATCCTACTAAAAAAAACCTCAAAATTGTTGCTACCTTGAATGATGTACACTTCTAAGCTTCATATATATTCACTTATACAACTTTGGGTTCATTGAAAGTTGTTTAGTTTCAATCCTCTCATGCATGTACAGAGACACAATTATAACCTCCTAGAAGCTGAAAATGGTTGGCACTTAATCAAAAAGCACATAAAAAGCACACGAGTAGATAGTTTATTGCAAGGACATTACCAAATAACATTCTCTAATACAAGTGGTAAGGCCTAGGGGCTATTATATTAATTACTTGCACAAGGGATATCAAAGATTTTAGTGCTTATAATAATAGAATATAACAAATCCAAATGCTAGTAACCTCTACATACATTTAAAAACAACATAGCATTTGAGTACGTCCCTTTTGCAACGTACCAACAAAAAAATGTTCCTAGGCTTGATTCCATGGTCCTTACAAAGTAATCTAAGTTTGTTTAATTTTTGTATACTCTCAAAGACTCAAATTTAGAGCTTCAAAGCCCTTTATCTTAGTGGTGAATCATTTGGGAGGGAAGAAAGCTCCATTTTTTTGCCATAATTGGTCACCTAGATCTTTCCGTTAGGCTTAAAACCTCACTGCTTTTGCAAAGGCCTCAAATTTTCACCCTTTAGCTCTTCAGTCAATTTGATGTACAAGCATGAAGAAAGATCACCTAAAAGCTATATGCTAGCCCTCAAGTGTTGAAAGATCTTCGCTAGGCCTCTACTTATGAGCATAATGGAACTCACAATCTTAGAATTTCATTAGTCTCACTTATAAGATTGAAAGAGAAATCTTTCACTTAACTAGTTATTATCTATTTTGTTTTTATAAACTTGCCTCCAACTTATGTAGATGTGGTACACGTCTCAAGATTGAATGCACCTTAGAACCTTGTCGTGGTACTAAAATGATGGAATCACCCACTCAATTTTGATTTATCTATGATTTGTCTTTCAACAAAATATAGAGTTACGAAATAAAATCACAGAGAGGACTATAAAAACTTTGATAGATGGGATTAAAGGCAATCTATTTGTTCATCTTGTCACATCAAATTACTTTTTGTTGAAGAACCATTGCCGCAACAAAACCAAGGATCAACAACAAAAAGAAATTTTGCTGATACAATCCAACCTCATTGCCACAAAAGCATCTAAAAAGGAAGAAAACACTAAAACAACACACTAAGAGCATCCCCACCAGCTATTTTTGTATCCTCTTTTCTATTTTTTTTGGGACCCTGTATGGAAATGAGACCTGACGAGTTCTCCAAATGAGGCTTGCGATATACAATTGGGGCGCAACTTTTTGGGAGTTCTGTAAAATTTAGGAATATAGAACGTGGAAAAGCTTGGTGCGGTGAAGGTTCCGTATCCCTATCTCTATTTGAGGTCCTCTCCCTAATTTAGGGATAGGAAACTTATTGGTGGGGTTGCTCTAAGGAGTCTGCACGGCAGATTTCTCAAATATGGTGAGCTTTGGCACTATGCGTTCAAATTGCTTTGTGCACTAGCTACAAGCAATTTGCCCAACTCCAAGGAATGACAATGGTAGACTTATTATAAAAAGACACTTGGAAATGGCCAATAATCAATGCATTCTGAAGATTTTTAACTTGCAGAAATTGTAAAAATAAAATCACACGTTAGCACATCTATGGTGAATTTCATTAAAATGGCAATGTTTAGGTAGAATGGCGCAACATTCCATTAAAATGACACAAAATAATATGTCAAAAATGGCACAATAATGCGGCCATTTTAATAAAATTCACCATGTTTCCACTCCTGTTAATTACTATTGCTGCGAACTCTATATATCTTAGGCCGGCCTACTGATTTTCTGAGCCAATTATATCGATAATTATCCAGTGCATTTGAATGCAGCTAGTCAGCTACTGAATGTTATGGTCCCTTTTAATTTTGTCCCTACAACTCCAGGAATTGGCAATTAGGATCTCAAGAGGTATATAATTAATTAAAAAACCAAACCCTCATATTCCTGTTCTGAAATTTTCAGGTTACTTTGTTTTCAATCTGGATATTCAATTGCAAGAAACACTTGTACTATTTGTTGCATTTTGAAACAGTACCATAGACTTTTTTAGGAGTACTATGAAAATAGAAAGTAATTTTTAAAATTTCTTAAAAATATGGTCAATGTATACACCTTTAAGATGAAGATAACCACCAAAGGAAATTCATAAAAAAATTCTTTAACTATGAGGACTAAAAAAGTGCCAAATCTCAAGGAAATAGGTGTTTTGATTTGAAAATTACTTAAAAATATTAAAAATAAGTGAATTCAAAAAATAAAAAGTGGCCATTTGTAACAACTTTATGGAGATGGTTATCCACCAAAAAATCCACCAAAATAATTATATATATGTTTCAAAATGCAACTTGCATACAACACTCTTTAGACCAATATAAAACACACTTGGAACATGATTTTGAAAATCCCTCTCTTGAAAAAGGTGTATTTGTATGAGAAGAAATAGCCTACCAAGTTTCACAATGTAATTCTTCAATAAACATAGTGGTTAGGTACTAAAAACCTCCAAATTGGCAAATGTGACATTGAATTGGGCTCTATTTTTGGATAGTAAATTATTTTTGAAAATTACAAAAAACTCATGCAAGGTTTATAGCAGTCATGAGTACCTTCCCTACAAATCTTGAGTCATTTGGAACCAAAACACAAAAGTTATGGCCAACAATCAGATCAGCACATAACATGTGACGCAAATTAGGACAGGTGTTTCTTGCAATCACCCAATACAATTGATGTCGTATGAAATCTTTGAATGGGCTAGCTTCCTCACAGAGGTTTGGTATGCACGCGATTCTGGAATTGCCTGCTTCACTACAAGAGAAAGGGGTGTTTTAAGTATAGTCCTAGTAGTATAGTCTTTTAAGTAATGACCTTTAAGTAAGGTTTTTAGTAAAAATTTACTGAAAAGACTGTCTTTTCAGTAAAATTTTACTAAAAACCTTACTTAAAGGTTATTACTTAAAAGACTATACTACTAGGATTATACTTAAAACACCCCTTTCTCTTGTAGTGCTTAACCCTTAAAGGATGGACCTATCATTGCGAGGAAAGGCGGGGTGCAATATGTAGTGCTTGACCAAGGGGAAAAACACAGTTCACGCATTTGTTTAGCTTTGGAAAATTTGTACAGACCAATACCAGATACAACCCATTCAAAAATTTCAAGAAGAGCAGCGTGGCATAAAACACTTTCATCTGAAAATCTTTAGTATCTTCATAGAATTAGGGCTATATAAATATATGGAAGCAATTAAAGACACTAAATTTGAATTCCCATGATGATTGACATACGTGTGGTCACTTTCACAAAAAGAACGGATGAAAATTGGCAAGTATCCACTGACTAAATGAGTTTTTTGTCATCCAAAGGACGCAAAACATTTGCCTCATCCTGCAAGGGTCAATTATGAGGGTCAGCTTTGACACTCCAGATTCATGGGTTACGTATAATTAACCTCTTGTGAGGTAGACAATATTATTAGTTGGTTCTTTGACTTCCATTCTCCTTCGTGGATTTTAGCATGGTCCAAACATTCGGGTTTAACCCATTAAGGACTGGTCGATCACTTTTGGGTTGATATTGACACTTTTTCATTGATAGCCAGAGTTTTAGAATGAATTTGGATATGGACGAAAGGGGACTGGTGTGGGAAATTGTAAATTGAATGCATAGGGACAAGAATTAGGACAATCGGTGCTAGCATGCGGTTTAGGGATTGAAAAAAATAATGAAATTTGGGATGAAAATATAAAAATCTTCCGGTAAGGGAACCTTGAATTGCCACAAAATTTATTGTAGAGGCCCAATCATTCATGCCAATTCCATCGGCATGGTCAAATCTCCGGAAAGCATCACAATTTGATATTTTTTTCCATGTTTAATTAGAAACTAGAGAATGTCTTGCCCACCCCCCAAATCAACTATGGTCCTTAACCCCTAAAGGACCAAACTGCGTTTTTTGGCAACATAGCACCATGGACAGCAGCTCGATCTGCAGAAGCACAATGCTCATGATCACTTGTGTCTCAGGCCATAACAACTTCTGTGGATAGAGGTGTCAGCCTGATTTTCAAGCGAATTTGAACTCTCAAGCTGATTTCCATGGATTCAAGAATGTTCAAGGGTCCGATACTGAGGCTCTTTGAAACTACCTCATTGAAGAACTCCTGCTTGCTTTGATGCGAATTCGCTGACAACACTTTGGCTGCCACCTCTCGCCCGTCCGATAACTTCCCTTTATACACGTCACCGACCCCCCCGCTTCCAATCACATTCTCGTAGTTCTTGGTTGCTTGTTTAATCTTGGCTTGCGAAAATGCGTAGGACGTTCCCCCTTTGGCCCTCAGTCGCGCCTGGAATGCCTTCTCCGCTGGGTCAAGGAATCCTGATGCACGAAACAGGAATACCCGTGGATACAATTATGATGAGCATCCCTTTCCCTTGCAAGTGTACTTGATCAATAAAGAAGTCGACGACTACTAGGAAACTGAGCTGCAAAGATTTTGGGTTCAAGAAATCGACAGGCTTACTTTCTCGTGCATAGAAGTACAACCCCAAGACGGTGAAGGCCAGCACTATAACGCCACCAACGCCACCAGCTAGGACACTCACGATTAAGGGAGTAGACGACTTCCCTGAATTATGCGAGGACGGGACAGGGACGGTTCTCCAAATGACATTACTAGTGTTCGTAATGTCATTGACGCTCCAAGCTCCGTCGTCATTCCACTTCAAAATCCAATTTCCCGTCGAATTTACACCAGTGACGCCAGATCCGTTGGTCCTCCAGTAAATGAATCTCGAATTGACGTCAAGAATTTAAAGAGAACCATCCGGCTGGAGAGTCAGCTGACAGACACTATTGTCCGTCCTCGTCGTCTGAGACTCCCACGGAGTATTATTTATCTGACCGTCATTAAGACTACTCTTGGATAGCAAATTGCAGTCCGTTCCAAGCTCCAGAGTAAATAACCGAGACGGGGTTTGCAGTTTTTTTCCCGGAGACAGGAAGTAACCTACCGGCATGTATGGAAAATCAGCAAGAGAGTTGTTCGGTTTCCATGCYGTGTAGTTGGCATTCGAACTTACTTGAAAGTCGGWGTAGTTCAGCCCCGAAATATCAGGGAACCATGCATAAAATACCTCAACGAGGTCGCATTCTGAAACATATCTGCAGTTTTGAACAGGGGAGTTGTTTGAGTCGTAGAAGGCCGCACTGCCATCGTCTCCAAGAAGCAGAAATGCATGGGCGTCCATTATCCCYGTGAGACTACTTGTAGCCCATAGTGCATTATTGCCTGTTAGAGTTCGATTGTTGCCTGTGAAATTGTAGATGACGAAGTTTCCATCGTCTTGCATCCAGAGGGAGCAATCTGGCGTGGATGCGTGGTTTGAGAAATTGGTGCCTACCAAAGGTTGAGAGTCGTTATAAACTACAAGATTGCAGTCAGGCCGCATCACTAAGGAGTACTGGCCGTTGGCGCTTGTGAGGAATTGTTTGGGCTTCACCTCAAAGTCAGAGCCCACAAGCACATTCACTGCTAATACTTTTACAACCCGTTGCATACTAAAAGAGACAAAAACGAGAAGCACAAACCAGTGACTCATCGTCTTCAGATTCATGCGCTCAAGTGACTTAACGCAGATTTCTGAGGTCACAAATTTATTAACAATTCCTGCAAATGAATGTTCAACCACAACCGAGACTAGCTAGACTCACAGACACACTGATCAGAGCCTGACGGAGCGCAAAATTCAACTCTGTCCGATCCGTTTCAAAGTGATGGCCGTAGCTGTTTGTCGGGTCACACTCGTAGTCACAAACCAAAACGGATACAGACAGACCGGGAGCTGTGATGAGTGTTTCCTCCAAGTGGGAGGGCTAGGAGTGGTGGAATCTTTGAAACTTTCCTTTTTCCCTCAATTTCTTGTTCAGTACGTTCAAGCGTGATGATATTCTAAGGTAAAGCAGCCTATGACACGCAAAAGGACTGGTTTGCCCTGTTGGTATTCTGTTGGTATTGATGACAATTTTTTTTTTTTTTAATTCCATGTAGAGACGTATGTGAAAAATGGGGCTCAGAGCACTTGAAATTTTAATTTTTGGACAAAGTATGAATGTGAATTAATTTTTTGGATTGAGTTGTCCGAATTGGCCCAAAAGAGTCTCTAGACTATCTTAAAACTAAAAAAAAGTGTACCTATACTAGTCATCTTGCTCACCTAAAGCAATCACAGTATTTTCTAACACAACTACAACATGAAGGCCTAAAATAGTCTCATCTTATAATGAATTTACACTCAAAAGGTGGAAGTTCTTATTGCAATTACTAAGCACTCCATTACCATCATCAAAGACATTGATTGTAGCCACCAACCTAATGTAGCCCAAATCTCATTTATTGAATAACAATTGTCATGGTTAGATGCAAAGTTGTAATGGATCATTCCCTAGGTATCCTTCATGGGTATATGGTTTGCCTATCAAAGACTGTTTTATCTCAATATGCCATACCTACAACCATTACTATGGCATTTATAATTGCCACAAAAGTTATCGCTGATCCATCTTCAAACTCTTTTCATATCCATTTTTCAATCCTTTAAATATCAGTAGAATAGTTGTTTGATATCGTTTTTTTTTTATTGATTTTTGTATTAGAAGTTTTCTTTTCAACCCCTAAACGTTCTGAATTCATCTCCAAAATTGAGGACTCGAGAGAAATCATTACAAAGTGCTATTTGGAAGCATTGATATACAAATAAAAGTTGTAGACTAAGAGTTGTAGATTCCACCAGTACGCTTAGATTCACCAATACTATGACCAATATTCTTTTATAAATTTTGAAAGGGAGATTTTGAAATTTTCCTTCAAAATCTGATAACAAGAAAAATATTACCATTTTTGGAGTAGAATTTGTTGGAATGGATTTGAAATGAGGTTTTCTTGACATGGTGATTTTTTGAAATTTTTGTGTTTTTAAAATCTTGACTTCATTTCTTTCGAATTGTAGGATGGGGAAGAAGTCTAGGTCCTAGGTAAAGAAGAATAAAGCAAAAAGGTGGAAGGATGTTGGGATTGAAGATCCCAACAAACATGAATGTTTGTTTTGCAAATGTGTCATACCCTACTTCTAATGGTACATATATGCCTTTGAGGACCTCTTTCAAATTAAATATTTACCAATTTTTAGTGAAAAAAAAGTTTTAAATAGTAAACCTTCAAAATTGCCTATAATATTTTTTGAAATAGTTAAGGGTATTTTATTGCCTACACAATGTCAAGCCTGAAACTTTAGATCAACCATGTATAGTTGATTAAGGAATTACGGATAAATAGAAATATTCATTTGGCATTGGAAATTCTATGCCTAAACACAATTTGGTCTTTCAAAGTTTATCTCTAAATCTCACAACTAACACTCAAATCCTGCAATTGACACTTGGATTGTGTACACCGCTTAGCCCGGTGAGTAATGATTGGAGGCCATCAATTTTGTCACAGTGGCCTTTCTTCAGCCTGACTTGTTCTACAAAGTTGTATCTCACCACCCAATAATATGGATTTACTCCATGGTATATGAACAACTTATTTTAGAACCACTCTACACTTCCCAATTTATCAAGTTCAACATTTTTTTTTCACATGGTGTTTTGACATTTGGAAAATGTACTTAACTACGATATGTATGATAGGAAATCTTTTTCCCTTCAATATAGTCTATCATTGTGGACCTAAAGCCTATTGTATTATCCTTTCATCAAAGATACGGTGAAGGAGATGGTGAGTCTCTCCAAACCCTCGGGCGTTAAGGGGTTAAGTTAAGTGAGGCACCAAATTTTGGTGTTGACAATACATTAAAGTTAAATATAATCTAATCATGTTTATCTTTTTGGTAGTTTAATATATATTTTTGACAAATTCCTTTTTGAAGTCTAGTTTTAGCATCAAAAATATGATTTGGAAAATTGAAAGACTTCAAATCACTTTTGCAATTTTTAACACACTCATGATCAAACATTATAATCTTTCAATTCATAAGTGATTTTGTTATTTTTTTTTTTCCCCTATGTGATCTCCAACATGTCTAGTTTAAATTTGTACAATTACAACTAAAAAAATTGATACAACCTATCAAATTTTTGACTTTTTGTTCAATCTAAAGCAAATTCCGAGAAGCTCAAAAAAGGCCTCAGCGTGCACATTGCTGGACTAAGATTCGTTGGGTCTCACTCTCCGAATCTTCCAAAGCCATCTCCACCAGTTGGACGTTCATGGCGTGACGCTCATACTCATCGCCCAAGTCCATTCCATGATCTTGGACTGTCTCCGATGTCCCAGCCAGGCCTGAATCATGCAACCTTCGCACCACCTGATGCATCAACGGTCTCTCTGCGCTCCTCCTCCTCGCACACCATAACGCCAACTCCACTAAGCTCGCAAGCTCGTCTCTGTCGAAATCGTCTCGCAAATTGGTATCTGCTGAACCATCCAAATGTTCGTCTCTCCAAGCTTCGCCCACCTGCCCACCAAATGCCAACAAGTGCAAGCATTCATAGTCTGCAGCCTTCCATTTAATATACTTAGATACTAATAGTAATTCATACACTACAATAACGTGAGTAGCAACGCATTAATTGCAAATGGACGAAAAGACTAAAACGTGCTCCCCAGAAAATGACCTTCAACATCGCTACTTCACAGTGTCCAAAGTGAAGAGCGGTTTTGAAACACGATGGCGGAAAAACGTGGCAAGTTTTCTACAGTATGTTTCAAAATCTTCATGTTTCACCTGGTCTAAAACAGTGCCCAAGAACGTCGGTAAACCGTCCAAATTTGAGTTGGGATGTAGATTCTCTCAGATAATGCTATTCCTTTCAATCTATTTTTGGCCACCAGTTGGTCGGTGAGCAAAATGTTGGTGCTTTTCCGAAGACATCGCGGTGGATGATGGGCGGAGAGCATTTATCATGCAGGTACTCCAGCCCTGCACGTGAGCAAAGTTCGAAGACTTGCACACCAGCACCAGTCCTGCACTGAAACCCTAAAAAACTAGACAACCTCAATGTAAATGATGCGAACTCTGAATTACCTTCCGTAACTTGAAGAACGATGTTGGTTCTCTGTCGCCAGCTCAACGGATTCTCSGCACTGCTCTCCCCTGGGGACCAAATGAACTGTATCAGTCAGCAGGGCCACGATATCAGAATCAGTGGAGCAACATGAAATTGGCTTTCAATGCAGTGCCTCACCTTCAGTATGGAAATTAAAGTGCCAAATATTTAATTGAAGTCTAAAACCAACTTTGGCATATTAAAACATTATTTTTTGAGAAGTTCAAGCATTGATTTCAAAAAAAATATCAATGATACCGTAGTCGTAGCATGAAATGATGTGGGAGTATCAATGAGGAAATGCCTAGAGTATGAGAGGCAACCCATTCTTGATCATCCCCGTTTGGGCAAAAGTAAGGTGGTCTGTTTCCAATCAGTTAGGAGACATTATAATTGGCAACACAACTCTTGCTTAGTATGGTGGCACTTGACAATGAAGCACTTTCGATTGGTGCTACAATTTTCTATCGGTGTAATGAATCACCTTTGATTTTACAACAAGCCTTTGATTGGAAATAGGATGACCTAAGTATGTAATTAGTATTGGGATGAACAAAATCTTCACCTAGAAATTTCTTGCTATTTTTGTTTTGGGAAATAAAATTCTGAAAAAACATAGAATCTGAATGATGGAATTGAGCAATTGTTGAAGTGGTCAAATGGCCGTGTTTTTTGCCCCTACTAGGTGGGTGCTTAGGTGGTGAAATCAACTATTTTTTAATTTATTAATAATATGAGCATCCTCAAGAGAAATTCAATCCAAATCAATTTTATAATTTCTTGAGCTAAAAACACATCATTTGCTCTATGAATCTTCGAAGCTAAAAGTACTACATTAGAACCTCTCTTATCAGACCCTCTCTTAGCCAATAAACCTCTGTAAGCTAATATGATCTAGGACTGGACCACATTGTGACTAAATCTAACCCTACCTTAACCAATAAACCTCTCTGACTCCCTGAGCCAATATGTCAAAGCGGTCAAGGAATTATTGAGTAAGGGAGGTTCTATTGGCAGAGCGTTAAATCATGCCAACGAAACTATTACCCGCAAGGTAATGTTTGAGGATAAAAGGGTAAAAGTAAATAAAAGCCCCCTAGATTGAGCCGTCATTAGGGTATGTTCTCTGCCCCCCTAGCAAATTTCGGGTCTCGGATTGCAAATATGAATTCAGAAATTGCAAAAAAAAAAATTTTGCGTAAAAAAAAATATTCCTGCGTTTTCCCCAGCGGTAAATCTAGCCTGCGGGGCACAGTTCGTTGGCACGATTTAACGCTCTGCGTTCTATTGTATAATGTATAGGGTCCACCTMTTCATGCCGCTACACTTGTTTGAAAAGGACATCCTCTTAACAGTTCGAGGTCAACGTGGTTGCAATGCAGACTTTTCCCGAGTAGAGTAAAGATTCGTTGGGTCCCACGATCGAAATCTTGCGAACCCATTGCCACTGGTTCAACGTTGATGTTGTCACGCTCATAGGAATTTGTCACACTCGTCGCCCAAGTCGATTCCATGATCTTGGACTGTCTCCGATGTCCCAGCCAGCCCTAAATCATGCAACCTTCGCACAACCTGATGCATCAACGGTCTCTCTGGGCTTCTCCTCCTCGCACACCACAACGCCAACTCCACTAAGCTCGCAAGCTCGTCTCTGTCGAAATCGTCTCGCAAATTGGGATCTGCTAAACCATCAACTTGTTTGTCCCTCCAAGCTTCGCCCACCTGCCCATCAATGCCGACAYRTGCACGCATTCATAGTCTGTAGCATTTCTATTAATTAGGCACTACCAGAAATTCACACACTACAATAACGTTTGTGGCAACGTTTTGCAAATGACTGAAAACACTACAATGAGATTCCAAAAAGAACCTTCAAAATCGCTACTGCTATACTTCGTCGTCCAAAGTTAACAGCGGTTTCGAAACATGCTGGCTGAAAAACGTCACGGGCATGTTTGCTGCAGTATGCTTTATGTTTCCTACTCCAAAACGTTGCWTGAAGCTAATAACCTAGCCGAGAATGTCCCTATTAAACTGTCAAAATTCGACTTGGGATGAAGATTCTTACTCTCATTCCATTCCTCTCTATTCAACGACAAAATGCACCTCGCCTAATCACCAGCTCTTTCCAAGAGAAAATGTTCAGTCCGGGGAGCTAACCTTCTGAGAAATGTGCATATGGGGTAGTCCAGTGAGAATCTCCATCAAAACAACTCCAAAGGCGTACACATCACTCTTCTCTGTGAGCATTCCTGTCTCATGGTATCTGCAACCCAAGCGAAACCACCAGACTTGCCTACGTCAGCATTCTGTCAAATGTGGATTCACATGACATCTGGTGGGATGGCATACGTTGAATCTAGTCCACTCGGAGAGTATCAACGTCTGGAGAGCTTGCACAGAACTGAGCCAAGAGAGGAAAACGAGAAGATTGGTGAAGCTGCAAGTCTCACGCTGGGTCGAGATATCCTGGAGTGCCTTTCACCAACGTTGTGACATGAGTGGCATTTTCCTGCCCGATGGTTTTCAGTTTCGACAGCCCGAAATGCGCCACTTTGGCCACCAGTTGGTCGGTGAGCAAAATGTTGACCAGTGCTCTTCACATCGCGGTGGATGATGGGCGGAGAGCATTTATCGTGCAGGTACTCCAGCCCTGCACAGGAGCAGTGTTCGGAGAAAATCACCCAGGGAGACTTGCACACCAGCACCCGTCATGCACGGAAACCCTAAAAAACTCGACAACCACAATGTGAATGATGCGAACTGTAAGAATTTACCTTCCGCAACTTGAAGAACGATGCTGGTTCTCTGTCGCCAGCTCAACGGATTCTCGGCACTVCTCTTCCCTGCGGACCAAATGGGGTGAATAGATCAGCTAGGTAGCAATTTTAGAATCAGTGGAGCAACATGAAATTGGCTTTCAATGCAGTGCTCGCCATGAGACAGGTTTGCACTCACCTTGCAATCGGTGGCGAAGGTCTCCGCCACCCATGAATTCGTAGATCAAGACCTGGTGCGTGCGAGTGCAGCTGAACCCAACCAGAGACACCAAGTACTTGTGGTGCACCATGGACAGCAGCTCGGACAACAGACAAGGCATGGTGAGGGATCGTGTGGCTTTCCACCACAGGCCACAAGTAGTATAAGAGTTTGAATCATGTGTGATTCATCCCTCAATCACTATGAAATTGGGATGGAAGTTGTCTAATTTGTGTGAGTAATTAATATAGAGTTTAGACGGAAGGCAATCCATGAGGTCTAATTAATTAGCTACATGTACATAGACAATTGATTTTGGTACTACGGTAACTACACCTAATTTCAACCACTTTCAAAAACCACACACTCTAGATTCTTGCTTTAAATGTAGTACCACTACTCATGAGAGTTTGTGGTCACTTTTGAAAAAAATTCCTATTTTTAGTGATTTGAAAGTTCATAGTCATAGTTTATTCATATAATGTCCAAAAGATGCATTCTAAAGAATCTAGAATCCCTTGCTAAGTACCAACAAGAATCCACAAAAATATTATAATATAAGAATAGAAATTATGTTGATTTGCTTATTTGTACAATTATAGGTGTAGTTACTTTAATATTGGTGAAGTTCAAAACTGACATCCCTCTATATAGAGTTCATTATCCACATATTCATGCATCCAAAGGAAGTGACACAATACAATTTTCTACCAACATATTGAACTACAAAAAGAATTTCAATCCATAAAATACTACTACGGTATGAGTTCACCTTGGAAGAGCATTTGACCATCATGTTTCTTGTTCTTTAGATGGTCAACTAGGCTTTATGTATAATTGTATATTGAAGAATGGATGATTTTCATTTGATTCTTTGTGTGCAACTTTAATGACGCAATATCACATCATAGAGTTTAGTTCAAGACATTTATGAGGTTTTTTTTATTTTATATGGGGTAGTTTATCAAAAAATGGAACATTATCTAGTGTATTTCAATACTTTGAGTTTTTTTCCCTTAAAACTTGATTTTGACATTCAAAATGATATCTTTTACTTTCAGAGAACACTAATAGAATGAAGCTTCTAAAGTTTACGTTTCTTCTCCATTTGAAAATTTGGAAAAATGATCAAAATAAACATATTAGTGAAGTTTGAAGTAGAGGATCTATAATGTCATTAATAAATACAAAGTGACATGAAATTTTTTCTTTATACCACAACATTCTACTCTATTATGTACTTCTACTAAAGAAATCAAGTTTTCTTACATATGTTTTGAATTTATAATTTTTTTGTGAAAGATTCAAATTAATGTAAACTTTTTGAAAAAAAATAAAAAAAATTCGAATCAAATATTTTATGATGCATATTAGGCATGTGATTTCACCTTTGAAAATTGATAGCAAAAAAAATAAACGTATGAAGTGCACAGAAATGGAGGATACAAAGTGAAGAACTTTCAAGTTTGACTACACGGTCATGGGTTCCATCCTTTAGGGGTTCATATTTGTCGACAAAGGGATGTTCTTGATCAAATTTAACCCTTAATGGACAGACCTATAACCATTGTTTTCAAGCCTCCTTGCTCATCACTCAGTTTGTTGCCATTTTTGACCTAGATTTGTATGAAAAAAATTATATTTATTTTTCAGAGATGAAATCACATGTCTTCTCCACTCCTCAAAAATTTGAGATTTTCTTGAGAAAAATTCCTTTTTACGAGAATTTTTGAAGAGAAAGTGAAGAAAAAATCAAATCAAATCAAATCAAATAGAAAATTATTCCCAAAAATCTGAAAATTTCACCATGTGTGTACATTATAGTGGCAAACTTTACGGTGAAAAATCATTTACCATGTACTTCTATAATTAGAATTCAATAGACATTGAAAATACATCCAAATTGGACATCACATTTAGTAGATGCACATTTGGGCATCAATTCTACTATGCGGATTGTCTTCTTGTTGTACTGTTCAGATTTTGATGGACATTTTTTACCCTAGAATTGCATTCAAACATTCATGTAGTTTTTGTGAACTTTCTTTGCATGACCTTGTGTTTTTCAACACATGTGAATGACATTTCCATGCAAATCTCTTTCAAATTCAGTTTTCTTTTCATGTGTAGTTTTGGATAGTTTTCAAACTTTATTTTTTTGGTTTGCCTTTGTTGTGTCATGTTTGCTAAGGTATGAAGTTTAATGGTGTGCATAACAATTGAGATAACAATGTTGGCTCAATTGTTATACACTCCAAGGTTGGACATTTCAAGTATTTGCTTTTCTCTATTTTATTTTAGTTCACATTCATACAATGAATTTTAATCACATGTCCCTAAATGCATGAAAATAGGTTGAGTTTATATTATTTTGTGGAGTCTTCTTTTCTTTAACACTTTTGTTTTTACGTTTACTTTTCAATTCAATTTTTTTCTTACAAAGAATATAGTATTCCAAAAATTACATTCCCATTRTTACTATAAGTAATGATAGGGAGCTAGAATATAGGCCATTTTTTGAAAATAAGTAATTATAGGGGTCTTTTTAATTTTCAATAGGAGGTAAATAGCCCCCTAAAAAATACCCCCTCGCCGCACGTGGTGCACAAAATATACATAGAGTATCCCACCCAAGACCCTAATCCCGATTACATGTAGCACAGTGGATGCAAAGGTGCAATGGAACATGAAACACTGTTGTGCACAAAATGTACGTTGAAAATTGCCATGACATTATTCTTTTCTGGGTACAAAGATATGTAATGAAATGCGGTTTTCCTATGAACCAAGTGTTCATCTATTGAGCTCACCCAAAGCATTCTATACAAACATGCCAAAAAATTCTTGCCCATGGACAACGTTCTCCACACACATGACGTCATCAACTCCCAGTTAGCATCCACAATCACTATTTCTATTACAAAATGGATGTCAGAAGGTATAGATTTCTCATGGGAAACACTAACATGGACAGCGTAGTGCATTCATTAGACGTCTACAGATATGTCAAGTGTCCTCAACTTCATTTTGGGGAATTTTTGGACGTCGAATTGGACGTAGTAGGACATCAGACTCAGCATCTCAATACTTAAACTCGACATCCAGAGAAACACGGGGTTCTTCTAGGATCTACATTTAGATGATGAAAGTATGAAGTGTGAAGTCTGCTTTCATTTAAATATGGTTTTGAAGAAATAAAAAATAAAATACTATATAAAATTTAGAAAGGACTAGGAAAAATTCCTTCAAAAAATAAAGTAATTTACTTTTCTATTTTTTAAATACAAAAAATAGGAAGAAAGATAATAATAATAATTTATCAAAAAAATAAAAAAAAATTGAAATAAAATAAATAGGAAAGAAAATGAAAAAATAAAAAAATAAAAAAACTTTTATTTAATTTTTCATTAGAAAAGGGAAGAAAAACATAAACACGGATGATTTTGATTTTTTTTAATTGGGCATTGAGAAAATCCAAGAGCACATGAATTGGAAATTGGGCCCTAGAATCCGACCCAAGGACTTTACATTAATTGGGGCCGGATGGAAAAACTAGGGCTGGATTGATGGCAAATCGATCTGGCCAACCTTCCATCCGGCCTCAGGCTTAACATAAAGCCTTATATTTCTTTAACACTTGTATAAGCCTAAAAAACTTGGGAAGAGGATGAACTCAAAAGGGAATGAACATGAATGAATATAAGAATTGGCTTCTACTTATTTCAAACTCCAAAGAAAAAAAATGAAACAGGGCTAGGATAAGCTCACTTAAGAATGAACATGAAAAAGAATAAAAAATGGCTTTTAGTTCTTTAAATATACTTCAAGCAAAATCAAAATGGAAAAAGCATGAATTCAAAGGAATGGACATGGAATGAAAAAAAAATTGTAAAGACTTTTAATTTTTGGAATCTCATACACATCAAAAGAAATTGAAATGAAGATAAAGGCAAGTTTAGGTACACATGAAAAAAATTTGAATGACTTCTACTTCTTTGAATTTCATGACCAGTCCTCCACACGAAAACAAATCTTTTGTAGGACAAGAGAATTTTAATGTTCATCTTTAAGTCTATAAAGGCTGAAAATGTTTTTCACAACGCGTCCATTTGGACGCGTTCACGTCTGAAAGAATACCAGAATCATTATGTCATTTAAAAGGATTCATATATGATCTACAAGTCTCAAAAGAATGAAGTGTCTTTGTTCAAAATTCAGCGGACTATGTACCACATGGAATGAAGATGAGCTCTACTTTGCCATAATATTGGCAAAAAAATATTTGATTATGATGCAAAGGTCTAAACATGTTTCCATGATTAAATTCTACATGAAGTCATACTTGTCCGCCTCCCTAATCTTCGGCCCGCATGAAAATAAACATTCAACAAGGTGTACTGGTAAATGGTTTATGCTATTTGAAAACTGCTTTTGTTGTAGTCATGTTGCTAAACTCTCTAATTTCATCCTCATATAGTCTTTGAAATATTCAAGTTTTTTTTTATAATATTCAAGTGCTCTTTTTTGTCCAAGATGTATCAAACAACTATCGTTGAAATTTTTATAAAAACAAGAACTAGTGCATTAGTTAGAAATAAGGGAAGCACTTCTTGCATAATAGTGCTTAACAATTAAGAAACAATTTTACACCTTGATTTAGAAGATATAGACTATAATCATGTTCTACATAATTTAATTGATACATACACTACAAGAGAAAGGGGTGATGTAAGTGAGTTTTTAAGTATAGTTCTAGACACAAAATTATAAGTAATGACCTTCAAGGAGATTTTTAATAAAATTTTACTAAAAATTCATGTACTTCAAGTAAATTTTTACTAAAAATCTCCTTAAAGGTCATTACTTATAATCTTGTGTCTAGGACTATACTCTTGAGGTGATAAAGACAAGCATTATAGATTTACATTTTGTTGGTGCTAGAGTAGTCTAGAGACTCTTTTGGGCCACGATGCACTAAACACATAAAAATTCATAGCAAATTCATACTTTGTCAAAAAAAAATAAAAAAATAAAAAAAAATTCTCTTGTTGTTTCTCACACTTATCTTCATGTGGGAAAAAAATTGAATAATTTCAACATCATGAGGCCAAATGCCTTATTCTAACCACAATGGTGGCTACTTTACCTTATGTTTCAAATAATTGTCTCTACGTGTACCAGAAAACAAAACTAAGCTCTCATAAACTCTCATGTTTTGATTGTATGCATCTGATGTAATCACTGTCTAAATTTTTGTGACACTTCTTGGTCCAAATTTAGGTATTTCATTTTGTGCAGTAAATCACAGGATTGCACTCTGGCCGCATCACAAAGTGATACTGGTCATTGGCGCTCATGAGGTAGTGTTTTGAGATACAGAACTAGGAGGTACATTCACAGCCACAGATGATTAACACAATTATAATAACTCTTGTATCCAAATAACAAGATTACAAAATACCAAAAGATATACCAAAATACCAAAAATCTCATGCCATCCTCATTATACTCTCGACACTGTAGCTGCACAATTCTTTGAAACAGTGCAAGATGAAAACAATGTTCTCTTTGACAACAAGAACCAAACCTAGGTATCTTACTCCAGGGTTGATCCTGACTGGTTCTGTACAACCAAAGAATGAAGGAGGAAACTAAAAATACAAAGCATCACCTACCTAACCTAAGCTTTCTCGATGGCATTGATACACTCACTGACGGGAAGTTGCTTGGCCATGGCGGCCATGAGAGCCTCATAAGCTTTGACATTGTTCTTGATGAGGGAGCCTGCGGAGAAAACCGCCCATCTGGTAAGGTTCTGCTGCTCTGTGTTCTTGAGAGTCTGTTTGCTCCTGTTGAGTAATCTCTGCAGTGAGAATAGGTCCGCCGATTGCCCCATCACTTTGTCATACTTCAACCCCTCCGCCGCCAATCCTGCCACAGTAACGGTAACTCAGACATCTCTCACATGGGTCCTAGTATGTTCCACATGATTGTCACATAAACATTTCTTACAATATTTGAGAATACTCAAAACATTTGAACTGGGTTGTGTACTATATTGGGCACTTCTCGAATAAGAGAAGGAACTGGTAGCAAAACGGAACAGCCTGATTGAGGGACACACAAGCATGTTCGGAAGGAATTGGTTGCGAAAACGTAACAGCCTGATTCTTAGAACACACAAGCATGTTCGGAAGGAATTGGTTGCAAAAACGTAACAGCCTGATAACACACAAGCACGTTCGGAAGGAATTTGTAGCAATCGTCACAGTCTCATTAACCGACCCAACCAACGTGAAAAATTTGCTATACCTGCCATGGAGACGACGGCCAACCGGTCGAGCAAATTGGCATCCAACCCTTCATAGATCCGCTTCTCCACGGAGGCGTCCACCAAGTTGACATGCTCCTTCCCCAGATCCAAGCTATACCCCACAATGGGCACCCCCACCAKATAGGCCGTCAAGAAGTGCGCTGCTTCGTGTCTCAGAATCCTCTCCTGGTAATCCCCTTGAGATGACGAGAATTTATCAATCACCACTTGGAACAACCCGGGCGCCACCGACCCCACAGCGAGCACCACCAAAGAGAGCGACCCCACGAGGTAAGGCACGAAGAAGCCCCAGTCGCCAGGAAGAAACCCTGCCGCCACAGCAATCACGCTTGTCACGCCCACCACGGACGCCAGGAACACCGCGTCATTACGGACGCTGGGAACCGCGAGCTCCTTCACAAAACAGAAATGATAAATCCTTTAGCGTTTCTAAATTTTACTGATAGGCYCAAAGTCCTCATTAACTGTTATGAATTTCCAACCCTAATAAGTGCACATCAATCCGAATCGTTGGCTTTGCGCAATTCTTCTTGTCGAATGTTTGGACCATTTACCTCMGCGTTCTTGATCCCTAATCGTGTCAACTCCGTCATGAACGTGTTGCGCCGAGACAGGTTGGACATGGAGCTCCAGAGCTTTGTGGCGCCCTGGGACATGAGGTTGTCGAGCTCCGCCTTCACCGCTTCCCCGTCCTTCGTCTCCACGGCGGTGTCGAGGGTTTTGAACACGGCGTTGGTGCTTGCCACTCCTTCCTCTGTGGCTGCTCTCACGACTACGAATCTCGCTGCTTTCCTTGTGGAGCTACAATGCTCTGTGTTCACTTTGAATGCAGTTGCGCGCAAACCCTGTGACATATTCAGGAAATTTGGCAATGGTGAGAAACTAGGAGAATGCGAGGATGATTCCGCCCGTTCCGCCAAAGACTGCACGGCTAAATTGGCTCTCACACAAGCCGCCATGACTTCCAGCTCCTGAAATCCTTGACACCCAATTCAACTGCCAGAAATTCCAGATGACGACCTATGAGACGACCTCTAATGCAAATTCTCTGAGAAGAGTGCAAATTGTCCTCGGCCAAAGCGACGCAATGCCAGAGTACTTCGGATGCAAAAGCAATCACCCTATCTACAAATTTGTGTGACGGGTATGTCTCCGAGGCCCAATGCCGAAGTGTGACGCTCTCCAACACGAAGAAGACGATTCTTTTCCTATTTTCTTTCGCTTCGATCAATTGTTCTGCAGCAATTGCTGCGCAAACTGACCTTCGACTGGAATGTGAGTCTGAATTGAAAAAGAGTGGGAAATCCGTCGATTGTGGTGTCGAATTCCTTGGGGATGTACACAGCTGGGGAGCGCAAGTTCGTACGAGGGGCGTGGGGAGCACAAACGASGACAGTCCCTGGCCATGCGTTCTTAACGCAGAGCAATATATCGTGCCCACGAACTGGGCCCCGCAGGCTAGATTTACCGCAAGGGAAAACGCAGGAATGTTTTATTTTTTGCACAATTTTTTTTTGCAATTTCTGAATTCATATTTGCAATCCCCAAATTAGCTAGGGGGGCTAGTGAACATACCCGAGTGACGGCTCAATATAGGGGGCTTTTATTTACTTTACCCCAAACATTACCCTGCAGGCCTGTAATGTGAATTTTCTTAACCCCTAAAAGCCCAAGGGGTTTGGACAAAACACAAATGTGTTATAAAATATATATTCTATAACTTTTTTGAAGTTTGCATCAAAGAAGTTTATGTGAAGCACAAAGAGTAGAAGATATCCGTACGGTCAAAATTATAAATCTCCTATAACCGTGGATGACCAAAAATTTGATACTTTGTTATTATGAATTTATATCCTCACTATGCATTTTGGTTCTTACATGTATGTGCCACGGTTTAGGGTTTAGGATATCTCCTACAATAAAAGGCAAGTCAAATGCTTCAACTATATTGAACTCATGTCATAAAAAATAAATGGAAATAAAAATGAAAATCACATGAAAACAACATGTAACATATTATTTCAATTGTAACATATAAAAATGAATACATTATAAGAAAAGTACATTTGAAAATAGGGCAATGCCTATTTTGGAACTATGATGATTCTGGCTTGAACTAGTAGTAGCTTCAATTCATTGAAGCTATAACTTGGTGCATGAATGAATTTGTCATTCACGACATCCATCTTGCAAAAGTACCTATACAAATAGTACAAGTGCTTGCAATTTACGTATTGCTGTCGACCTCCTATAGCTGATACAGCTATATTCACAAAATCTGGGCATGTGCATGTGGGGAACAAATCCACTGTAACTCGGTAGACATTCTTGTTTGAGTCTGCCCCTGTCTCTAGTTCCACGATTGCACCAAGGCCTGGAAAGGGGATCAAGGTCACTCGTACAATTTGCCTCGTAACATTGCGGGCACTGTCCCACTTGTTGCGTTGCTCTATAGTTGGTGCATTTGCAATCCTCCGTATAGGCCTATTGTTCCTAACCGTTGGATATGCATCCGGATTCTTCGGTGGTGGTTCATCAAACAAGATGGTCTTGAAAATGTTGGACATGGTGAAGATTCTAYGTGGTGACARTGTAGGCTGTTCTTGGAGTCTGAAACCTGCATGCTGCAACAACAACGTCTCTTCTCGACTGAGGTTTGTTCCACTCAAGACGGGCCAAATCTCCGGCACCTCTGGCCAGTCAATGACCCACTTCTGCTTTGAACCTTTGACACATCTTTCAATGTCGTCGCAGCAGAACCAGAAATCAGCGACAACTTCTCTCTTACTTCCATAGTCTTCTTTTCTCCCTCGATAGGTGGAAGCTGCTGTTCCCTTCTTCCCCTTTGCAATTTTGATAGTGCATTTGATGTTCAAGGTCCTCTGTTGAGCTTAACATCTTGCATTTGACTTGTGGCTAATCATCGCAATGTGCCACTTGGATGTGTTGCAGTCACTTTCAAAAGCAATGGTCACATGTCAGCTAGGATTAGGGTCGGGCTGTTTACCTAGTTCCTTTGAAGTTAGTAAGGAAGCGGTAGTTAACCTTGTTCGCACACGTTGTCGTATTGTAAATACGTACAGTATTTAAAACGTGTGTATATTATTCATTTGAGTAGATTCTTGATTTGGAGGAGAAAGTTACCGATGACGCTTCCGTTAGCTTCAAGGTGACGCTTGTTAACAATGAAATTGTTTTTAAGGTGAAAGCTTTTGACAAACTTCATCAGTTTGACGTATTCCTTTGAGTTTTAGAATTTGGGTTTAGATTTGGAGTTCGATTGCAAAATATCGAACTGGAGGGTTTTTATGGAGTCACTGGATGTAGAGTGGTACTCTTCATGGACTTCAATTTTTACCTCCACTGGATGAAGGAGTTTAGTATGACATTTAAGTTTTGATAATATGTGTGTGTTAAAAAATAAAAGAGTGGGAGTTAAGAAGTAGATCACTACGTAGTTGTTTTTCCTTGGACCAATGGTTGTTTAGAGGCCAATGTGTGGTGGATAGGGATAAGTCCTACTTATCTTAGGGATCTAGAGGCTTGATAAAGATGTTCTTGCTCCTCCCAAAGAGATCATTGTGGGAAAGAGAGTTTTCTTTGTGGGAAAGAGAGTTTTTTTGTTGGTATTATATTATGTGAGGAAGAAGGATTATTATGTGAAGAAAGAGAGAGTTGTGTTTTTTTGGGGTGTTTTTGGAGAATGTGTGTAGACAGCCAAAACTTTGATCAGTGAGAACTCTTGTTGTGTAAAGAATTTGATAATGATAATTTGAGGGTTTTTTTCTTATAAAATTGCGCTTATTTGAACGTCTCTTTTGCTTGATTTGGAGTTGTGAGGGAGGAGTTATAAGCATGTGAGTGGAGGAGGGTCTGCTGCCACCCATCAAAGAGGAGCGGAGATTCTGGCGACCACCACAGTTTGTGTTTTTATTTTCTTTCTTTGAAACTTTTAGGTATTAGAGAAGTTTTTTTTTAGCTTTCTATAGACACAAAAATCGAAGCATTTGAAGTTATAAAATAAAAGTTATGAGTTGTTGAATGATAAGGAGTCTGTTGCCTTTCAATTGAGAAGGCCGAGAGTTTGATTGTTCATAACTTTTGGATAGTATATTGTATTGATTTGAGATTTGAAAAGATGTTAAATTATCTTATTAGCTTTTCAAAATGCTATAGCACTTAGCATTTGGCCTTGTAAAACATCTGTGATACTAATTTGAAGGCAACTATCATTTACAAAAGTTTCTTTTGAAATTAGTTGGGGTTTCTTCAAGTTCTTGGGTGAAAGAAGACTCCAAGACTTCAAGACTTCGGAGATTTGAAGACTTTTGGAGGAGTTGTGTGTGTTGTGGTTTGTGGTTTGACAGAGTTGTTTTATTTGTTATTCCCAGCCAGTTTTGGAGGCTAGCTGCAATTTTGATTTCTGCATTGTAAACCTGTTGTGAGCCGTGGTTATTTAGTAAGCGCTTCGTTTTGTGTTTGTGGCAACGAAGTGGGGTTGATGGCCCACATGGTCGATCTTTTATGTTGTTTCTACTGGTGAAAGGCGCCTCCTGGTCACCGTGGGTTTGAAGTTTAGGATCCCATCATCCGGACAGTCACTCATGTTGGCTGTCCCGTTTTACCCGTCCCAGACCTTGTTTTTTATTACACACCCTTACCTTGGCCCTTTACAGCCACCACAGGATAGGCCAACAGGAATGTGATTGAAGTTTGAAGATTGAAGATTGAAGATTGAAGATTCAACTGAACTCTCTAGCAAACTATTCCCAGTTGCAGCCAGATACTTCGCGTATTCCCAAAGCGTGCTCCTCTCTACTCGACAATGCGGCTGAGAGAAGTTGATCTTGTCCGGTCTGTGTGAGTCTCCAACATTACCAATGGGTACGTCCAGCTTCCTCTTTGTGCTCCCAAGAATTTCTTCTCCTTCAAGATGTGGTACTCTAGTTCCCACATGCTTAGCCCCAGGCAGCGTGTTCAATGCTTCCGCTATTTTCTTGGGATCTCCGCTTCGCCTCGCGGCTGTCAACTTGAGCTCCCCCTTGGACGGACCCGATCCGGATGCATGGCCTCTAAGGTATGCACGGTAGTTTGTCATCTGCATCCATGCCCGAATACTATCGTTGCAAGTTGCATCAAACAAGTTGTTGCCTCGCTTTCCCGACATTTGCAGCCACTTATTATGAACGGTCTCCGACAAAGTGCAGAAGGGCAAGTCTGTCATTTTTTCTAAACTCAGTTTTTAAGAATGCATCCAAAACAAGAAATGCGTTAGGATTTGCAATTCCATTATCAGAATGTGTTCACAAGAGAACATAAAACCGGCATTTCAAAACCATCAGTCGGATCTGACTGATGGTTGGCACTCCTGTCTTTCCACAACTCTACTTGTTACGATCTGAACCAAGTCGTAAAACTAGGGAACAATTTCAGTTCCTCGTACTTTACAGTAAAGCATGATTGCTTGAACATGATCCAAACATATCGGVAATTATTGAAATGAAATTTTTTTTCTCCAAACTATACACTGGAGAGACTACAAATTGGCACCCCAAAACCTTCAGTCAGATCCGACTGAAGGTTTAGGCATGCTTCTTTGTGGTCTCTTGTTTGCCACGCTCAAACATGAAAGGAAAAAATGGAAATACTGGGGACCCTCCTATAGCTACATTTTTTTTTAACGGACATAAACATGAAAGGAAGAAATTGAAATAGTGGGGACCCTCTTCCAGCTACATTTTTTTTTCGGACCGGCCATAAACATGAAAGGAAAAAATTAAAATACTGGGGACCCTCCTCCAGCTACATTTTTTTTTGGACCGG